>JAQFVV010000317.1:257500-497291 GCA_028023455.1 Epiperipatus broadwayi
TAGGAAAATAGAAAAATATTGAAATGAAAATTTCAATAGCTAAAATGATTTTAATTAAAGAATGGGATTATCTTCTAATTCATTAAAATTAGAATTAAGAGGAGTAATTTGTTTAAGTGCTTTGTGTAAAGTATGGTTATAGAACAGAGATTCAATTGATTTGCTAAAAGAAAATGAAAAAAAATGCAGGTTTTTGGATTGAAAATTTGGAGAAAAGATAAATCAGAAATCTAGAATTTTTAATTTGAAATCATGAAAATATTAAATTATGAAGCAGCAGATTCATGAAAGCCAAGTTGGTAAGGTATGTAAACAGAGAGATTTAAAATAAAATTGTTTGATAATCTGATTGAAATAGTTATGAATAACTGAAGGATAAAACTATAAGTAGAAAAATTTGATAGAATTATCTTGATGATGATGAATAGTTATCAAAATAAATAAATAATCAAATGAGTTTATTAATTGGGAGTTCTTAAAAAATTGGAACATTGTAAGTGCCAGAATTGAAATTAATCCAACAACCTTGCGATTCAGGATTTGCCACTCTACCATTGCACTAATCATCAATATGATCACTTTTTACAATAACAATACAATATGAATGCTTTACATTTTAATTTGATTATTAGTAACCATATAATTACAAATAACTAATATCAAGAAATAGAATTTGAATTATATATTCAATGACAAATATGTTTTTGAGGGGAGAGGAAAGGCACAAATTATTTTACATTAATAAGATTAGAATTAAAATAGTCTTAATATTACTTTATGTATATATGAATAAAATATAAACATATAGATTATATGACTTTCTAGCGTTATATTCTTTATATAGGGTTTTTTTTTTAATTAGCACTACCCAAGAGGGACTGTTGCTTTAAATAAATAGCTTTATAAGATGGTATCCCTTGAGAGGAGAATCTTGAGAATATATGTATAACTGCTGTTATGAGATAAAGACTGGTGATCAGCTGGTAGTCCATTATTATTTTAAAAATAAGAATAAAATCTGTGCCAATTAGAAAGTCCCCCAAAAGAGAGCAGTTAACGGTGATATTCCAGTGAAGATTTATTGACTGCTAAGTGCAGAAAGAAAAGTTAAAGGAGAAGACTATTAAAACATGAGATTAACAATATATATTGCTAGTAATTACTCGGAAATATGGTTCAGTTTTTGTAAAAAAATCAAATATCTAATTGGATTTCAAATTATATGATTTAATAATAATCAGTGTCCATCTCTAAAGTTTCACTTAAAAAAAAAACATTAATTATAGATGAATACGGTTAATATTTATTCATATACAAAATATTCTACTAGTGAGTGGTAGATATTTCCAAACGGAAATTTCACTGATATCTAAGAACTCATTAATTTTATCATATATCTCGAAAATTGAAATTACAAAATAAATTGTTGTGATTGTTACAAATAGCTGAAAACTGACACTATTTATGATCAAGTTTTATTGATCACAGTACTTTGTCATTATAGTGTAGGCTGATTTGGAATTGACAATTTAATATTCACATATGTAAATCTGAACAATATTTGTTTTGCATGTGTGTGTGTGTGTGTGTTAAGAGGTATATGGCTTGAATCGATCAGTATAAAAAAAATTCATTAAACAGTGTCTGTTTTCTTATTTATAGATGAAGATATAGTGCTATGATGATTCATTATAACAATTTTAAAAATGGCATCAGCTAATTTGAAAATTGTGCTTTGCTAATATGTTTGCAGTGCATCTTGTTTTATGATACAAAGTCTGTATTCTGATTTTTTAATTATGATATTTATAGCAACTCTCGTGTAATCTATTCAATTAAAAAAATTAGCACTTTCATTGCTGTATTATTATTATTTATATTAAAATAAATAATTATTCATTAGTATAGTGTTTTCACATCACTTTGGTGACACATGGCAACCTACACAATACATTTCACGCGAGACTATTACAAAACTAATCTGAAATCAACATATCATAGTATTAAATCTAAAGAAGAAAATTTAGTGTCTTGGTATTTTATAATTTTCTTCTCTGCTACTTAATTGTTATTTTTCATCTTTTATTATTGTTAAACATACAGCCTAGATTTCATTTAATAGAATAACATTTGGCAATGAAATTGAAATTAAATTAATCTCCACTGCTTAAAAGACAAGATCCAGAAATTAATAGATTTAATTAGAAATATAAACTATTTTTCTAACTAAATTATGTCATCAAATCTGATAAACCTGCTTATGGATTACAAGAGATCATTTTACATTTTATTACCAAAGAAAAGAGACTGGACATTGGTAATTATGTTGAAAAGCATTTCAGATTTTTATTGAAAGAGGGTGACCAAATATAAAAATTAAATTCATTAAAAACAGGAGAACTAAGAATTATCACTGCTAATAAATTTAAATAATTAAAAAAAAATAAGGAAATCAGTAAATACTTTATTCAATACAGTTATATCTTTTATTATATTAACCCATTTAAACTATAGAATATTATAAAGAAATTGCTTGTGAAGAATTGAAACAGAGTTTGCAGATAAAGCAGGATATAGTGGAGTATGCTGCTTTAATAATGCTGAGAAGACTTAAATCATAAAGAAGAATATATTATGAGGTGGAACCTATTGCATTAAACTATCTATGTATTATAATGACCAAATAAGTAGTATTTTTTTTTTAAATGACTGCCTTATCATCTATTTGGATCTTCGTATTTCCCAAAAGCTCATTTACTATACTAAAAAATGCTTTTTTATAGCAGGAAAAAAAAAACAATAAATATTTTATTCATAGATTCAGTAATTGTTAAAAAAATAATATAAATAATTTTATATTTATGACATCACATTTCAAATGAACATAAAGGAAAGTTTTAAAACACGGCAAAAGATGAGACCATTATTAAATGAAATGAAGACACTGTTATATGAATAGCATATATTTTCTAAGTATTGTACCAGTCAATTTGCATAATTCATACAACTTGATCTGGAATTTCAACCTGAGTACCTCGAGTCAGATCATGTGCAAGATACCTAAGTCAGGGATGTTTTCTAACTCTGCTGTACAGGTTAAAACCTGTGTCTCCATACCTATGATTAGCAATATCTATGGCACAAATCATATTCAATTATTTTCAGCTGGCAGCTCAGCGGGAAAACAAAAAGACTCTAATTAGGCAGCTGTTACTTATAATAAAATGTTTATATCATATGTGTACGTATAAACCTAATGTGCATAGATATATGTGTAAGGGAAAGCATAATCAACTATATAGGCAATGACTCAAGAGTAAGACTTCAAATATTGTTTAATAATGTTCATATTATACGTTAATATATATATATATATATATATTACATTTGAATAAATAAATAATAGCCTCACATTACAACCTAGTGCATTTACATATCTTATAGTTTTATACATATATTAAAACAAGTATATTTTGTTGTTTAGATATATTTATTTCTAGTGAAGTTTTAGTGATATGCCAATAACCTTTTTCTTATTGTGTTAAGGATGTATAAAGGGATTACAGCAGTTTACTTGAATAATAAACTATTTACCATCCGCCTAGTGTTACACGTGATATATATATAAGTTTTTGTAAACAATCATTTAACATGGGAATAAATTACCGATCTTTTGTATACACAACTAGTTTATTGCATTAGGATACTATACATCAACAGAGGTTTTAGATTTCAGATGGAACATAGGGGAAGGGCATTCTGAGCATATTAAATATCCAGAGTCAGATATTAGCACATTGATTTATGAATTTTAAGTATAATATTAACCAACGACATTTAGATACACATAATTCAGCCTCAAGTGATCACAAAGTCAAACTATGGAATTCTATAGGTAGGACTTACTAAAAAAGAATAAGATATAGTAATGGCCAGTTCTAATGTGCACGCTGTTTTTATGTTAAAGACTCCATTTATGAGTCATGATGGTGTGTTTGTAAGATTATCGAAAGGAAATGCAATTTTTGTTTCACATCATATGAGACCGGCTTGCTACTCTCCAAATTTTCAGAGGTTGGTCTCTGGAACAAAGAAATATTTAATCTGAATGGGATCACCGTGATGGTTCAAAATCCCATTATTAAGTAGGCACATTGTCCAGGCTTCTATTCCCTTGACTGGAAATGAAGATTAAATGGCTCGGGTCTTTCCCGATGCATACATTGGATGAATAGCACACAATTTACGAAATAGACCAATATTAGCAATGCTTGGACAAAATATAACAATCATTTATGATGCTTAATGTTAACCCATAATATATTAGTTCTTTCCATTTCTTGACAATATGATCAAATTGCTTAAGCTGACTTATTTAAGGATAACTGACATTACAATGCATATTATGAAATATAAGACTAATTTTCTCGCTTTAGTAATTTTCTTTTAATAAATTTAAAAATATAGAGACCAACTTCCTTCACCCCTCCACTATCTAACTTTAACATTGTTCTGGATTTGACACCAAGTGATCAAAAAAAAATTAATAGCATTAATTTACCTATTTACGTGGCTGATACTTTTTGGGGGATCAGTACGCGACATATAATTATTAACTTAGGCGATGATTAAATATATAAACGATATATGAAAGACACAAAATCATTTACTTTCTAATTTCCCAAGATCTGCGATCTTAAATTATTTACATTTTGTTTATTAAGGTCATTTTAATCATAACAACATTGAAGGTGGAAAATGCTTCCCTTTCCATCAAATCGCAATAATAGTATACTAAGAAAGGTAACATTTTAAATCTTTCCAACCCAGCAAATGTACAATTTTGTAATAAACTACTTAATTTATTAAATGATGCTCCCTTTTAATGACAGGGAACTGAGCTAAATTTAAACACATTTGCAGAGTTGGGAAATAAATTACTGGCATACTACATGAACAAAAAAAAACATGTTATAATTATATAGAAAATCAATGCTGCACCATTTAAGAATAAGAATTGTGTGAGGCTAATAGAAAATAAAGTGATTAGTTTTATAAGGAATCGTGTAGAAAGTGGATTAAATATTGTTTCATAGGTGAGTTAATTTTATGAGAATTTACATTGTTTCCATTTAATCTTAGTTATAGTTAATATACAACAGATATAGAAAATAAGTGGGAAACGGCACTATTATCTTCATAATACTTTCTTGATTCTCTTCTTGGGTAACAGTTCATTATTCTTAAAGTGGTTCAAAACTTAAAGGCAGGTAACATAATTTTTCAGCTCAGGTTCAGGGCAAGTTAAATAGAGGCATTTCTGTAGAGAATGGTTCAGGAATGGCCAAAAAGAGAAAGTGCGATGGTTTTACTCCTCTCCCATAATTACAGCAACGTCAAGTAAGTTAAAACAACTCTTTCTAAAAAAACAAACCAAAGTAAAAGTACAAGCAAATTTTCGCACTCTTTATATGATTCCCTGGATATTTGGAATTCACTTAGCACCTGTAGCCTAAAGCACTGTGTAATTTTTGTACAATGGATATTTTTCCACAGGAAACCCACCTTTGTTTCGTAAGTAGTTTAAGATAATGTGATCCATCTGAAAAATTCTTGAACGATTGTTTTAAATTCTATTTTAGTATTTGTGAAAGATCTCTTCAATAGATTAATTTTCTGCTAATGAAAAATGTACTTTTATTAATAGCAATTTTGATTTATCTGAGTAACAGTAATTAATTCCCCCCCCCTTTTTTTATTTAAACCTCATAGTAATGATTCTAGAAATATACAAAATTTTAAATACATAATATTTCCCAATGAATTCATATACATCTTACAAATTCAGTAAAAGTGTGTGTATATTTTGATTAAATCTATCCCTCGCTGTGTGTCTGTGGCTCTATTAACTTTCTTTCCCAAATCATTAACTTATTTTTAGCAAAACAGGATTAATATTGAAACAAAAAAAAAATCCTGTGTAAATAGCGAGTACATGTACGAGCATATAGAGATAGACTTTAAACCCTGTTGGATGGTACTATGAGTGTTAATAATCGTGAAGCATAATCTGAGCTTCAGATTGCCCATTTCAGTATTAATGTATTTTAAAGTACTAAATTTGATTGTGTTGCTAAAATAGCAAGCAGTAGTAGACTTTCACTGAAGATGATTGAACATTATTACTCGGTCACTATAATGGACTTAGGTAGAGAACTTAAATTTCATAGATTAATTAATCATCAAAATCAAAGGTTTCAGATAATTAGAAATATATCTAACACTTAGAACTGTGATGAAAGATCTACTAAAAGATTTTCAGAAATAATTTATATCTAAGTAGAACAATAAAATTATATAATTTTTTTTCAGAATATATAATAAATAAATAAGATAATCAAAGCAGTTTTTCATCACAATAACAAATAACCTCATTGAAAAATGAGATATCAAACAGGTTACATTATAAATATTATTTATCTGACTACCATGATGTGTAATTTCTCTAAAACAATGGTTGTCATTTGTCACAATTTAAAATCTCTGCAGTTTTATGAAAAGAGAGCTTACAAATTAGACTTTGTTGCAATGTGCAAATATTAAAAAATGCATTAGGGATTTAAAAATGTAATATTTTTTTTAGTCAATATGATCATGGTAATGGTTAGATATTAGTGTAAAAAAGGAGTATGAATTATATTGCACATGTATTAATAGAATTGTAATAAAAGTTTTAGAGCTGGTATGCTGTCAACACCATCTAAACTTAAAAAGAAATTCTGTATTTGTGGCAAAAATGTGAAATTAAAAATTATTATGGATGGAGGAATCATAGCTGACATTTGGAAATACTATATCTAAGGTTAATTTTCAAATTGTAGTGAATTAATTTCAAAGCAAATTTTTGACTTCTAGGAGGTAACCATAAACCATCCTAAACTAAAAAAAAATTTTTTTTATTAAATGATTTTATATTAACTAAGAAAAAAAATCTGTTCCCATTTAGAACTCTGACTCACAACCATATGCTTCCCAAGAAAACTCCTTAATAACTGAGGCAACCGAAATATTGTTTGTAAAATAAAATTTTATTAATATTGATTTCACTATTAAATTAATATATATATATATATCTGAGGGAAACATTACATTAGTAGGATAAAATTGTGTTAATATTTATTTAACTCATACTTAAGTAAAAAGCCAATACCTAAATATTTTTATATCGTAAACAATCATTATGTATTTAGATTTTGAATTCATTTGTTAGATGGTGTATTTTTTATTTTCATATTTTATTATTAAATTATAATTTTTGTCAGAATTTTTTTTAGTTTAACCATTTTTTAATAATGTTTTTAATGTAAATAGCTAACTAAAAAAGCATAAAATAATAATGTAATCCCCTCTCAGTTAAATTGTCATTTTTGGAAAATATTACAGGTTTTAAGAATCTAGAATTGTTATAAAATAATTGGAAATTTCAAAAATATGTTCAATTCATAAAAGCATATGAAGCTCAAATAAATTATAAAAATGAAAAAGTACTTAAATGCTTTTATTAAATGAAAATATTTTTGTATTTTTCAGTTGTTTTATAGCAAGTCTATATTCTTAAGATCTCTAATATTTTTCAAAAATGGCAAATTAATGTAGAGAGGATTATTTTGTAATTTTTAGTCATCTGTTTAAGTAAAAGCATTATTTTAAAAGCAATCTCTTTTACATTCTTTTATTTAATATATATATATATTGTATCGGGCGCAGACGACGTTACATTGTTTTTTATTATTAAACATGAAAAAAATAAAAGTTCGCAAATAAAAATTATTTTTTTTAAGAATTAAAAATTGAAAATTAAAAAAATCATCTTAACCTTGTATATATATAAAATCGCACAGATAAAAAAAAAATTATTAAAATAAAACTTTATTAAAAATAGAAAAACTAAATCTTTCAACAAAAAGATTTAGAGATAAAAATATCTTTAAGTTTGGAAAACACATTAATTAATCAGAAATAGAAATGATTATTTTAATTAGTCAAAATGAACTAGCCTTTGGGCATTTAAATGTATAAGCAACGGTCAGATAGGAAAACAATAGAAACTAATAGCAAATGAGAAAAATCCATCGGGAAATCGGACCTCAACAGAAGGATCATCATCAATGATGACGTAATGTCCATTGGATCCTAAAGGTAATATAAAAGGAAAAGTTTGGAAATTATTAGTTAGTTATTACAATGTGACTATATGTGTTAGTGCGGAGTTGAAGGAAAAGGGATTGAAAAGACGCACTCTTGAATCCCTTCAGTTTTGTTAAATAAAAAAGAAATGACATCGTTTTCTACATTGAGGACCAGCCAAAGCAAAAGACCTCCGGATGAATAAATAAATCGGCCAACAGAATACCAATCTCTTTAGGATGGCGTGGGAATTCATGTTCAAATGGCACGCAACGGATAAAAGGAACATTTTGAAATTGTAAGAATTTTTTGAACTCTCAGCTTTAAATATTTATAATTAATGAACATTTCTAAACAATAAGAACTTTACTTCTAAACTTGTTCCGTATTTTAAAAAAAAAATAGAAATAGATTCCTATCTGACCAAACTAAATTATTTATTAATTAGGTATAATTTTATTTGATGTATTTCTTTTGTAAAATCATTTCCATTTTTTTTTCTTGATCTTTTAAGTTTTTATTATGATTTCTGTTTTTCGATAAATTAAACTATATAAATATTAAACTTAAGTCAGGTGTGAATTGCTATATAGATTTGTAAAGTTATATTAGGGGAGGGTAATCTTAGGTTATTCGTTTCATAGTTGAATTAGGTCAATGGATTGGATATATTGGTGTAATTAGTAGATGTAGTATGATATTCGCTATGGGCAGAATCGCTATTATACGCCACACACACTCGTTTTGCCTATGGGAGGAATTATAAGATGGAGACCGCAGTTCCTTCCTATGGAGTTTTTTTTTTATTGCTCTCATCATCAGATAGATGTAATATTCCTATCTGACGAGAAGCAGTTTCTTCTCTTAACCTAATTGTGCTGCTGTATTCGTATTACATTGAACACATCGATATATCAGATGGATTGAAGTTTGGTTTGACTGCGAACCTTTGGCCTAAGGTTAAACAAGGATTGAATATTTTCTTTTCAAATGCAAATCTATGTAGTCTATTCATACTCGACACTCTAAATAAAGATGCATTAAATTTAAGTTGGGTATAGACGCTTGCATGGGTTCGTTACCGGTTGATTATGTTTTTGGTTTTCATATTTGATCAAAGTATATAGACATTCGGTAAATACTGATACTTTACGGTGAGTATCTAAGATGTATTTATGTCAGATGTCTTTTAAGTTATTGGTGTCAATGCAGTGTCTTATGATAAACACCATTGGGTTTCTTGTATTCCCTATGCAATTGACGGTATCAATGACTTTGTATTTTGATCGTTTATGTTTATTTTGGAATGTTTTTTGACCGTGTAATCTATGTAACCGATCTATACTCAACATTAAAAACACATTTTATAAACCCATCTGTGCGAACTTATAAAAAATTAAAATGTAAACTTATAATATTATAAAAATTAAAATGTAAATTTAAATTCTAAAATCAAATTAAAATCCCTAATAAACATGCTAAAATAAAAATGTTAAATTTTATATATGTGCGTAAATAAATGTTTGTGTGTTAATTACTGGCAGTGGTTTATTTTATTCTTTTTTTAGATATTCTTAGATAAGAATTTATTATATTATTTAATCTCTACTACTCCTTTAGCTAGTGACATGGGCTAACGACCGGAATCAAAATATTAAATTTTTTTTTTACTTACGTATCTGCCTATTTTATAATTATTTATAGGTTCAAATGCCTAGATGGCACCCTGTAGTGCAGATGACATTAAGCTCCCTTTTTCCGGATCGTTATAATATATATATATATTGTAACTAAAAAGTTTGTCAACAGCAAATGGGCTCATGTGGGAAGCCAAAAACTGTGACCAGAAAGTCCTATCCCAGTCTGTAACAGGCTAAAATTAAATGATACAATACAAAGCTGTTACAGTAGAATCCTGTCGCGTCCAGGGTAGTACACCGCAATAACCTATCACAGCATTATTTGAAGATACGTTAAATTATCTAGTATAAATTGTATGAATCTTTAATTAACTATAATTCTCCTTAACAACTGGATCATAAAACTACATCCCCAGATCTTATTTTACAATTTTATTTACTTGAGACTCAATAGTCATCGATGGATAAGCTGGTATAATCTATAAAACTGCTAATTATTACATGGTGAATATGGCCCATTTAATAAGATAGTAATAAATCTAATCCGCTTCGTAACATAATTGACTGTAGCTCAAGTATCCTCATGCTCTAAGTACAGAAATATTCTATAAGGTAATGCTTTGCAATGGAAGGTGAGTAATAGAAACTTTAAGTTCTTTCTTCAGTAACTCAAATATCAAATGTAATCAATAACAATGAAATTCTTAGTGAAATAAATAAAATACCTGTTATAGTATTAAAGAATAGGTTCAATTGTTATACAGGCTAGCACATTTGTTATTAATTTAAGTATTAATGTTGCAAATATTAATGGAGGTAACAGATTCCGGATTTTATTCCAGTATTAACAAAGCAAAGTGGAGGTGATGTAGAAGATAAATGGGATTTTATTGTATCTTATACCTGGTTGAGTTTGCAGGCACCATATTAAATTTTTTAAAAAACTGATCTGAAACATAATTTTCATAATTACTTCGTTTTAATTATGCTAGAGCAAAAAAAATTTAGATTAATAGAAACTAGAAAAACTAAGGAAAGCAATAAGTCTAAGACAAATAGTGATAACCATTTAAAAAATAAGGAAAAATTTATGCACGCCAGTGATGCTATCTTGTTATACTTATTGTCCCACATAGATATAATTTATTTACATATAGTTCATTTATTAACTATAGATTTGAAAATAATGTGATACAAGATATGGAAAAGCTACTGACTCCACAGCATGAGTATCAAGGCATAGGCAAGAATCAGAATGATTCTTTGCCTGCATACAATTCCATGTGGTATATGCATAACCATTGTGGCTACTGCTACACAAACATCATTAGAAGTCTCTATTGGTTTTAAATGTTTATATTTTCACATGATACTATGCCCAGTAAATTTTGTGAATGCTTTATCAACTGCAACCTTTCTGTACATTTGATTATCAGTTTTTAAAATTTACATTGCACTGCTCTATATATGTAAATCATCACTTTTATACAAACACGATGCAAGAACAAACACAAACACACTAATACAAATATAAACATATATATTTTGAGAATCATTATGTCTATACTCAAAATTACACTACACAAACAACTTTTGTTATATTTGAATTTATATATTGTATAATAATAAAGAGCATAAATGATTTAATATTTTATAATTTATATATTACACACACATCGTTATAAATGCAAACAAATTAATATCCCATTTATCAAATAATTTTTAAAAAATTAAAATATTAAGAATTAAAATTAATAACTTAATGATATACCGCAAAACAACTTTTATTATATTTGAACTTGTATACTGTATAATTACAGTTAGCCTCCAGGTATGTGAAGAGTGCCTGTATTTCAAATATTTGCATAATAAAAAGCATAAATAATTTAATATTATATAGTACACACACACACACCAATACAAATGCGCACAAATTAAAAATAATTTTAAAAAATTTTAAATATTAAAAATTAAAATTAATAACTTACGATATTCCATGATTATGTTTATCGTGTTGAAAGCCTCCATATCCAAATTATCAGCGTATTTTTAGTTCATTATATTAGGGTTATAAGGCTGATAAAGATTTTCTGCCTTTAACGCCTCATGTAAACTGGTAAATTGACCAGAAAATAAAAAAAAAAATGAATTAATCTACTTTTAAAAATAATCACAAAAAATTCAAATTTTATCTGACATCAATGTAATTTAAATCTTTCAAAAGCTAATCAAAAGATGCATCAAAGGTCTGTATTTCTGTTGACATCATGCTTATAGTTTTTAAGTAATTTAAAAAAGAAAATGAAATTTCAAACATTCTGTAATGATGTGCAACTGACAAGCTGTTATGAGCCAAACGGATACACCACAAATTATCCCAGAACAAAATATTAAAATATTCTCTGAAATGTTTCAGTAGATCTTGTATACATCATCATCAGGTGTAATATGTGCTCTAATATTTTTTATCTATTTACTATGTTGGATTTCTGATTCTGTATGTGACATATAGCAATGGCACAGATAGCTTAATTTATAAAATTAACATTTATTTATGACTCAATAAACATTGAAATAGTAGTTGGTTAACAACATTCCCAAATTAAATAAGCAATAAATAACATCAAATATCATCACAATTAATTGTTCTACATGGATAATGCACATTAATTAAATAAATAAATAAAAAGTAAAATATCATCACATGTACACTAGTTTCAGATAATACGATTTAAGATTTTATTACAAATGTATTGACATAGACCCTTATAGGGACGAGAGTAGAATTAAATACCCAGTCAATGACAACACCAATACATCAAAACCAGAATCAATGCACCTATACTTCAAAATTACAACAATAATAATTGATATTTATAAACTTATGGAAATTGGTCATAATGATATAATAAATAAAATGGGGACTTTGGACTTTAACTCAGCTGGAATATCATATAATTGATCTATAATAAATTATGGCAATATTTCATTTGAATGCTTTTTTATGGCTGATAATTGAACATGTGTGATAAATATAAGAATAATGGTAACAAGGTGCGCATAATAATGCATGGAGACTCTACTCAAACATACATTTAAATAACAAAGAGCAATGCTATACTTGTGGATGTACTCATCTGCACAAAGGAATAATGAACAGTAAATACCCTGTGGGTTTTCTAACCATCATCAGAGCCACTACCAGAACTACAGAATGTTCAGTGGGTTAACCACCAGCATGGAAACAAACTTTAAGGATATACAAAATAATGGCAAACAATTATTCTGCAGATTAACCACCAGCACAGAAAAAGCCATATAAAATTAAAATGGTATTATCACTCACTTTCTTAATAAAATAGAAATAAATTACCCTCATCAAGTTGCTAAATTGTAAGGCACATGCAGTTTTACAAGTGTGGACTAAGCCCATAAGATGTAAGAAAACTATTATAGGAAACAATTGAAATAATGGCCGATCATAGGTCAGATGGTATGAAAAAATATTACCTTATATTGTAATATGAGTATAAGCACAGAATCTTGGAAAGATTTACAGGATGAGGCATGTGGTGATTATGCATTATAGATACATGGAATTAATCATTAAATTTTTATGCAAGCACTGTTCACTAAATTGACTCTCTTTAATCCCCATATCTAAGTAAACAAATAATTATTTAAAACACAGACGATTATATATACTGTGAATTTAACATACTTACAAGAGAATATAAAATACAAATAAAACATAAACATTCATGTTCATTAAATTATTACATTAGGTTCAAATACATATTATTTAAATCTATTGGCTATTAACTGATCAATTAATAGCACATTTCTCAAACTTAATGACAAATATAAATTAAATATATTTGTTTAGTTATAACATAGAATCTTAAAAGTTGATTGTATGCTTCTCCATCTCCATTTATAAGGAATATTTATAAATTAGCTGATTTACATGTAGGTTCTGAATATCCAAGATATTTTGAGAGATAAGATATGTATCATTTTAGTCAGATTATCTTCGAATGTTAAAGAAATTGCATGGCTTTATTTTAGGTGTTATTCCAAAATTAAACTATTTATTATTTTCCTTTCTTAGTACTAAGGACAAAGAGTGATAGTTCAAGCAAATAATTTTTCCATGCATGCTATGACAGCCAAAATAGTTCCAGGTTAGCTGTTATTCTTTTCAACAACTGTATTATAGTTTTAATAAGATAACTCACAATGTTATTTCTAATCTAAATTCAAAGTGGGATTGTAATTAATTTTTCATCATTCGAACACTGGCACACAAAATATTAAGACAGCATTTTATTCTGCATATATATAATATTACTAGAGGTATTAAAGTTGTGAAAGTAAAAGATTATATCCCAAGTTAAATATAGCATTTCATTTCACACATATAAAACATTCCCTTATGTGTTAAATTTCATGAAAGTAAACTTATCCTAGGTTAAATATAATATCTCTAAAACTAAAGATAGTTTGTAAATAATAAGATTTTCAAATAGACTGACCTTTTAGAACTTATTCCTGTTGCTGTGGTCAACAATAATTCCAGTATATTTCAGTTGCAGACAATTGGAAGATTATTAGCAGCTAGACTCACAGTTGAGAGTTGAACAGATTAGTTAAGATTTAGCTATACATTTTGCTGTTATCACTAGATAAACATATTGCAACTTAAATTATTTAAGAGAAGGTCTTAACTTCCTTTTTTATCTTCTTTTTTATATGTTTAGATAAAATAATAATAATAAAATTATTTTACAAATTGCTGTTACTACAGCAGTTAGTTCTTCAAAAAAAAAATCTCTGAAAGTTCTATTCTGCTTCTCCATCAATTAAATTCCTTCTCATTTACATGTCTGTTAACAAAAAAATCAAAAAGAAAAAATGTGTTTATCTTATGTATTCTATCAATTAATTAAAGAGAAATTAAATAAATATTTTAATTAAACCAAAATAATCTTTAGGATTATTTAAAGAGAAAAACAAATAATTATTTGTTTTTATTTACTCTATTACACCTGATGTAATATGCAATTATTGTTTTTTTTTTTTTTTGATAGGTTAAGCACAATTTACTTAATGTTTGGAAATAGAGCAAAACTAATAAGGAAAAGAAAGAAAGAAAAAAAATTGTATAATAAGTAAGGCAAAAAAAAGTGGAATTATATAATCTTATTGTTCAATTAATTTGGACATAAGTGTCAAGTATACACAATGCTAGCCATGATAATCAAGTCATCTGGAATAAGATAGAGAAATTTTAGACTAGTTCTACCATGCTATATATTTTATACTAAAATATAAGGTTACAATATATATATGATCAATAGATGGAGCTTTACCAAGACCTCCAAACAAGCGTATTTGTTTACATAAACATCAGAGTCAATATTCACTGTCTCTTTCATTTTGCTCCACCCTCAGATCAGCTGATTTCAAGCTGATTTGCTATCATCAGTGAGGGATAGAAGTTAGAAACTAGACCTAAATATTAACTCCAAGCGTTTATGCAAAACGTTTCTATCAGTTTGCAAGCATGTATTTTTTAGACACCTAAATGTCTTCAAACTCAGCCTATCAAACTAGATAGCTATATAGGTCAGATATCAGTTCAGATTCTCCACATAGTGAAAGCTTCTGCAATCTATATCATTGCAAGAAAACTTTAAAGGTACATTTATGGAAAACAAAAGCCAAGTTTTATATCTAGTTTGATAGCCTGATTTTGAAGACATTTAGGTGTCTAAAAAATTCATGCTTGCAAACTCATAGAAACGTTTTGCATAAATGCTTGGAGTTAATATTTAGGTCTAGTTTCTAACTTCTATCCCTCACTGATGAGAGCAAATCAGCTTGAAATCAGCTGATCTGAGGGTGGAGCAAAATGAAAGAGACAGTGAATATTGACTCAGACGTTTATGTAAACAAATACGCTTGTTTGGAGGTCTTGGTAAAGCTCATCTATTGATCATTAATACAAGTGATAGCAGGTTTTTACGTATATAAAACTTTGTTTTTGTTTTTCATAAATGTACCTTTAAAGTTTTCTTGCAATGATATAGATTGCAGAAGCTTTCACTATGTGGAGAATCTTAACTGATATCAGACCCATATAGCTATCTAGTTTGATAGGCTGAGTTTGAAGACATTTAGGTGTCTAAAAAATTCATGCTTGCAAACTGATAGAAACGTTTTGCATAAACGCTTGGAGTTAATATTTAGGTCTAGTTTCTAACTTCTATCCCTCACTGATGAGAGCAAATCAGCTTGAAATCAGCTGATCTGAGGGTGAAGCAAAATGAAAGAGACAGTGAATATTGACTCTGACATTTATGTAACCAAATACACTTGTTTGGAGGTCTTGGTAAAGCTCCATCTATTGATCATTAATACAAGCGATAGCAGGTTTTTACGTATATAAAACTTGTTTTTGTTTTTCATATATATATAAACTTATAAATAAATAAATATGTATATACTGAAACAGATTGTGTTTTTTATATATCCTCTTTATACTTACATTTAAATATATGAGGATTTAAAATATGCCCAGATGTTAAAGGATATTAGGAATAATAATACTGACAATTTATAAATTTAATATCTTAACTATTAATGGTCAGATTGGCTATCTAGCCATATTTCCTGACCACCATTCTCCTCAAACATATCCAAGTACAGAGAGAGCTTATTTCTTGCTGCTATAGATGTTATTTATTTATTTATAACATATTTGCCATACTGCAGATTAGGGAGTCATTTCTAAGATGAAAACATCTATATGTTGGGTTCAAGCCTTTTCTTAGCTTCTTAAGGTGTTAGTCCTTCTGTTCACCCACTATTAACTCAGAAAACATGACAATGCATCATAAAATGTATGGAATAGTTATACTTAACTAAGTGTTGAATGAGAGAGAGAAATAGACAACTAGATTTAAAACAATATGAGTATAATAAATTAATAAAAATATTTACAATATTTACACTCCTTATATTATACTTTAGGATGAATCCAATGTATAAAAAAATATATTTCAGCAGATATGGATTCATATCAGATAAAATTTATTTAACTAGGCTGAATTCAACTTATGAGCTCCGATATGTTTATATCTAATATAAAACAATCTTATAATTATCATTATTCAACTAATACTAATCTACAACCTTAATAATACAAATAAAGATTGGTAAAAAATATAAATCAATCAATAAACAGAACTATTCAAATTATAATAAATATGATTAGCACAACTAATTATTGAATACGAAATTAATTATAAATTCTATTTGCTCTAACTTACATTAAGTAGAGTTATATGATTTGCTTTATTGATTATTATCATTAATTATTATTATGGAAAATAACTATATTCAAATACGTATACAAGATAGATTTAAAATCTGAATAAAGTTTGCATTTTTAACTAAGTTATATTAGTCATAGTCATGGCATCTTACAGAGGGGAGATTTCTGACTTCATTAGAGAAACATGAATGGGTGATAAAGCCAGCAATCTTCTCCCTTCTGTCAGATATCATGGTTATGTCTAATGTAACTTAGTCAAAAGTGCACTAGGCAAAAATTGTGAATTTTATTCAGATTTTAAATGTATTGTGTATACATTTTTGCATATAGTTATTTTCCATATTATATTTCCTTGAGATATTGCATATCAAAATTTTCAACTTTACAATTATTATTATTATTTTTGTAAAGGCATTTTATTGTAAATAAAAATCAATCTTATTACATCATTAGAATTCTGAATTTTCCCTCTAGTTAACTAAAAATAGGTTTGTATTCTTTTGAAAATTTATATGTAAGACAATCTATCAGGAAAATTTAAAGCTTGATTTGGTGTACTTTTCCTGAGTTCTCTGTATAAAATGATAGTATTGTCAGATTATGAATTAATCATGGATAGGGTAGCAAAAATCAGGTGAAAGACAACATTGCACTACTTGTTCTAGTTCATCAGCAGTTGGTGCAGGCAGGAATGACACAATTTTAAAATTTGGCATCAACGGGAGGCTTGAGATTTAAATGACCTGTATTAATTAATAAAAAAATTATATTCCAGCATAGAAAGATTTTTAGCTATTGCTTTGATTTCCATATTAGCTATGGTTAATTAATAATTAGCAAGTTAGCTATTTCTTAAATAACTGGGAGTGCACAATAACTTTCTGGTATACTGTTAAACAGTATTCACAGGAAAACTCTCCAAAAACACTAAAAACTCGTACCTATCGTCTTATATTAACTGTATTTAAGATTATATTCAACAAATCCAGCTATTTTTATTTTTTGTTACTAATTTTATTTTATTTTATTTTTTCACCTAAGATAACATTTTGTTGTTTTTACAAAAAACATCTTAAATAAAGTACAAGGAATATTTTTCATATCTTTTATTTCCCCAAATTTAACTTTTTCTTTTGTCTTTATATTAAGAACTAATCGACAAAATATTCCTGTTATCTAATTAAATAGATTATCTATTAGCAAAGTACATAACTTAGAAAAAAAAATTTTTTTTTTAAATATATATCTTGCTGGTATGAATGTAAAATGAAAGAAAGAAATGGCATGCGATTTTTTTTAAAAAAAAAGGTATTTCAACCTGGATAATTTTATTCATAATTTGAACCTTAAACTATTGTTATAAATAGAATAAATGTATTCTCCGTTCATTTTACTTATAAAACATATTAATTACATAATTCTGCCGCTTTCCCAAAGTCAATTTTAGTAGTACAGCCAAATGCTTTGATGATCATTTATTAATAATACGCTTTATAACTGTTGATCCCATTTAATCCTTATATAAAGGAATTAACTCTATTATTATTTTGTTTAACTTTTATATACCTATTTTAGTATGTGGGTGAAAGGTCTGTAAAGTCAGATTAGTTTTGTTTTAAATGGAACTTGGCTTAAACCTGTATAATATCTATATTTATGCTTTCGATTTTAAAGCCTCACAATATTGTGCAACTTTACTTGGTTATACATTTAGTAATAAATAAAATTAAAGTCATTATTCATTTATGGAATACAAATTCTTGAATTATGAGAAGTATTACCAATTTTTTTACTATCCTTTGTTTGGATAAGTGCTTGCTTTCAAATTTAAAAAAAAAAAAAAACATTTTTTTTCAAATTGTATATCCAAAAAAAAATAAAGAAAATAATTGTTGTTTGTTTTTTTTAATTGATAATAAGTAAGAATTGCGAAGTCCCCTTTTCACAAAACATTTGTATATGTGTATTTTTTTTTAATTCATAACTTTTGCATTTATTTAATTTTTATTATTTTCTTTTTAAATATATATATAGTACTATATTCCAAAAAAAAATGTAATAATAATGTCATTATAATCTGTTGGGTGAGAGATGATATGATATTTGAGTTTCGAAGTGATTTCTTGAGAACAATAGTTTTTTTTTTCATTTGGCCAAACGGTCTTTTTTTTTCCCTCGTCAGACAATCCAATAACATTTAGTTTTTGAATTTGGTACTGAACAATTACTTTTAAATGCACACGGTAGAGAGAACAATATTTATACTCGTACTGTTTAATTGCATTATATATTAATTCTCTCTTCATCGTCCAATAATTCAACGTACCATTTTTCTAGAACCAATTAATGTTAAAGAATGAGACACTTCCTCTATAAACTAAATTTGGAAATGAGTCAACAATAATTATATTAATGTATAAATTAAAATGGTTTTTATTAAAGTTTAGAAAATAATATTTTATTCGTTCTTCATTTAAACATTATTTTCAATATTATACCGATATGTCTTTAAACTTTATTACTCTGACAATGAAAGGAGATCATATTATGTTACAGTATTAAATAGTTAGATAGTACACAGTAGTTTCATTAACTTGACAAAATCATCATTGTTGATCAGGATTAAATCCAGGAATATTTTGCTCACTACTCAACCATTCTTATTACGACACAATAATTCAATGCTATGTATAAATATGTAAGTGGTCAGGGCCGGCGGAAGCGGGCATGCAACGCATGCTAGGCATGCGGGCGCTGGCAGAAGGAGGCGCCATCACTGAGAGATTAGCATCTGAAAAAGAAGGCGCCATCCCTGAGAAATTAAAACTCTACTAACAAAAATACTCACATTTGAAGAATATTATTCTCAAATGTTTATTTACAAAAATTATTGAGAGTAGATTATTGAAAATCATATGAAGTCATATTATATCTTATTAAATGACACACACAAGCAGGCCTGCACACAAGCTCTGCTTAATATTAAAAATATAAAACAATCAAATCTATTATTTATCATGAACAATAAACTAAACATAAAGTTTATTATATTACAAATTTCATATTGTAATGTTTATATATATATAGTACTGCTTATAGTAAACTATAAGTAACTTTCTGCTAGCAAATATATAAATAAACACACACTAAAAGTATTATAAATTAGAACTTATGTATGTATATGCGTATATATATATTAGATCATGTACATAATTTTGAAATCGTAAGAAACGATTATAATATTGCAAAATAAAACATTTTCTAATTTTTTATTTAAATAATAATTTGATATAAATATTCGAACGTGTATGTAATATATATTATAGGTATAATTCCAGTAAACTTAATATAATTTTCAGTTTACTTTTTATTTTATATATTTTAATCGTTGTCAAAAGTCTATTTTTTCTGCATACTAATTAGGTTTGCAAATTAATTACATACGTTTGCTTATGATGTTTATCGCAAATTTTAAAATCTTAGTAAGAACTTGTAAACAATAATTATAATCCCAGGAAATTTTCTATTGAAATCGCAAATCAGGCCTGGCAGGCCACCTGTGTTAATTAGAAAAATATATGATAACAAAAGAAAATCTTGCCAATGGTAAAACTAAAATGTTCAATCAAGCGTAAAAAACTGGACACTTGAGTTATTTTAAAACCTGACCATTTTTAATGTCAATGGCTGAATATTTCCAATTTATTAGCTGCCTTTTTTAGGTAAACAAGTTAAACAACTTCTTCCCCTCCGCGTATAGAGTTTTGTATTTTGGCGCAAGAAGTAATTTGTGTTGGACATCTAAATTAGCGATATATAATCTTAAGTATTAAGATACATGATGTAAATATATAAATTAGAGTCCGTATTTATTTATTTATTACATTTGAAAATTATTTTAAAGTGGCGTTCATGAGTAAAAGTAATATGGAATCAAAAACTAAGAAAAAACTATCCGGTGCACAAAATCGTAAACGCCAAGCTGAAAAAATAGCAAACATTAAAAAACAAAGTGGATCACTTAATAAATATCTTAAAATATCAACTGCTTCTGAAATAGCTTATACTCAACAAGAACCAGAACCGTGCACATCATCTAGATCACAGGGAACTGTTGAAAATATTGAACAAGATTTTAGTAAGAAACAGTTAAGTGACAACAAAGTCATTGTGCCAATATCATATCAAATGTGTACAAATTTAGAAGATCCAGCTGAATGGAATAAAATCGATGACAAACTACGTGTTATTTTAGTAGAAATGGGGCCTGTTCAAAAGAAAGATATTATATATCCGAACGATGTACATGGCCGTAAATTTTCTGATGTATATTATAATAGAAAAATGGAAAACGGAGAAGTAGTTTTTCGAAAATGGCTTATTTATTCCGAAATTTTGAACTCTGTGTTTTGCTTTTGTTGCAAAGTTTTTGGATCTACTGAATCTAGCCTCATAGAAGGATACAATAATTGGAGAAATTTAAGTACAACTTTACACAGACATGAAACTAGTATGGCTCACATGAAAAGTTTATTGAATTGGAATGAACTTGAGAAAAGATTAAAAAACAAAATTACTATTGATTGTCAATCTCAAAATTTATATGAAATGGAAAAGAAACATTGGAGGAGTGTTTTGGAACGGCTGATTGAAATTATCAAATTCCTTGGTAGTCAAAATTTAGCATTTCGCGGATCATCTGATAAATTATACGAAAAAAATAACGGAAATTTTTTAAAATTAATTGAATTATTTGCGAAGTTTGATCCCGTTATGGAAAATCATGTTGAGAGGGCCCTAGATCAAAACAATAGAGTACATTATTTGAGCAAAGATAGCCAAAATGAATTATTGGAAATTTTAAGTACAGCAATTAGGGAAACAATTTTATTATCGATAAAGAAATCCAAATATTATTCTATTATTTTAGATTGTACACCAGATGCAAGTAAAACTGAACAAATGACCATAATTATTCGCTTCGTTTTTTGTAATAATGGAACGGTTAAAATTAGAGAAAACTTTTTAGGTTTCATAGATATAACAGATTCCACTGGACGAGGTTTATGTACAACAATAATTGAACAACTGGAAAAATGGAAGATTCCCATTGAAGACATGCGTGGTCAAGGGTATGATAATGGGGCCAACATGAAAGGCAAAAAGGCTGGACTTCAAAATTTGATTTTAACCAAAAACCCTCGTGCATTTTACGTACCATGTGCTGCTCATTCTTTAAACTTAATCATAAACGATGCCGCCAAAGTCAATGTAGATACAATTGGTTTTTTTGCAATTGTTCAAAAAATATACAATTTTTTTTCATCATCTTATAAACGGTGGTCAATCCTTTTAAAATTTATTAAAACTTTAACTCTAAAACAACCATCAGAAACACGATGGGAAAGCAGAATTGATGCAATCCGGCCTCTACGGTATCAGTTGGGTGAAATTTATGATGCACTCTATGAAATAATGAACAACGAATCTTTTAATAGAGAAATTCAACATGAAGCTCAATCACTCTGCACTAACCTTAAGGATTACAAATTTATTTGTTCTTTAATAATTTGGCATGATATATTAAATAGAATAAATCCTGTCAGTAAAATGCTCCAAAATGTAAATATGAATGCTTCACTTGCTTTAGAATCGATCGCAAATCTAAATAAATTTTTACGAGAATATCGATCAGATTCAAATTTCAAAAACATTCTCAAAATTGCAGATGAACTTAGCGAAGAGGTTGATGGAGAGAAAGAATTTAAAACTGCCAAAGAAGTTCGACAACGGAAAAAAACTCGTCAATTTGATTACGAGCATCAGGACGAAACACCTCAAATACCTGAAGAAAAATTTAAAATAAACATGTTTTTTACACTTTTAGATGTAGCGATTAATTCTTTAACAGAACGCTTTGAACTCCTCGAAGCATCGTTATAATAATTTCAATTTTCTATATAAAATATCAGAAATTAATAAGAGCGAGTTACAAGCAAAATGCAAAGATTTAGAAAATATTTTGAAATTTGATAACAGTAAAGATATTAATGCTACAGATTTATTCGACGAATTATGTGCTTTTCGAGATATTTTTCAAAAGGATTTTTTAAATTCTCAAAACCCTTTCGAAACACTTAATTTTATAGTTTCTAATAATTTATCTATGCCAAACTTATCAATAGCTTTAAGAATATTATTAACATTACCTGTTAGTGTTGCAAGCGGTGAACGCTCTTTTTCTAAGTTAAAATTAATTAAAACTTACTTGAGAACAACTATGTCACAAAAACGGCTTGTTAATTTGGCATTAATTGCTATTGAAAATGATATTTGTGCAGAACTGGAAATAAATACAATCATATCAAGGTTTATTAATATGAAGTCAAGGAGTATAAAATTATTATAATTATAACATGTTTTGTAATGCATTTACTTTTTTTAACTGTATTTTCTTTTTTTTTTAATATTAAAAATTATTTATTTACATTGCCTTGTTTGTTTCCCTTAGAAAGATTTTGTACACTAATATTTATAACATGTAGGTGGTATACATTAAAGTGACCAGATTTTAACATTGGTAAAACGGGACACCATTAACCGGGGGGGCTGATTAAAAATTTGGTTTATATGGAGCGTTTATATAGATATAGCGTACATTAATAATAATAAATTAAATATGTATGTTTGTAATATTATCTTTTTTTAAAATTATTTCATTTATAAATTGTAAATTTATTATTAAATTTGCTAATATTTGCATAAATTTAGAGGTTAGAAAAATTAGCAAAAATTTTAAAAATAATGGGTTTGTTAAAAACAGACAGTGACGCAAATAATAAATATGAAATTTTAAAAAAAAAAATATTTGAGATTAAAATATGTAAATGTTTTTCGAAAATTATTTTAAACATTTAAATATTTTAATCTCAAACATTATTTTTTTTTAATATTATATATATATATATTTGAATCACTCTGTCTATTTTTAACAAACACATTATTTTTAAAATTTCTGCAAATTTTTCTAACATCTAAATTTGCCGTGTTAAATTATATA
This sequence comes from Epiperipatus broadwayi, assembly GCA_028023455.1. Lineage (NCBI taxonomy): Eukaryota > Metazoa > Onychophora > Udeonychophora > Euonychophora > Peripatidae > Epiperipatus > Epiperipatus broadwayi. The sequence goes on from JAQFVV010000317.1 coordinate 281,727, forward strand.
TTATTTCATACAAACCGTTTGTATGAAATAATATATAATTTAACAATCAATTTTATGCTATTTTTGATATCAAAAATAGCATTACATCGTGCATTCTTTCTAAAAATCATGACTTTTTTAAAACGCCACGGGACACGGTCGGGTCACCTTAGTAAACATACATATTGACAGGGGCGCCAAAATCAAATTTGCATGCGGGCGCCTAGTACCCAGCGCCGGCCCTGTAAGTGGTAGTAATAGACAATAACTGTATATTTTATTAAAAACAATAAGGATGAATTCAACTTTCTAGTAATATTCGTCTTTTACCATGGTTCAATTATTAAAATATTATGCTTCATTAGAAAAAGAAAACCATGCTTACTTTATATGTAAATCTGGATTTGAAAATGAGAAATTAATCATAGAATATATTTATTACAAAAAGTAATGAAAAACACTTATAATAACGATAATAAATTTATGATGATTATACTGTATCTTTTATTTTGTCAACTAAAGTTAATTCATTTGATCATCTATATATATATATATGTAATTATTTATTGCCTGTTATCTAATTTTATATATATGTAAGTGCATATAAATAACTAAACTACTTTATATCTTGTAATTCTGTTCACTTTAACTATCATTAAAAGCAAATATGAATAAAGGATCATATTTGCTTGACTGGTCGTTGTTTTAGTCAGCTGATACTATTATCTCTTTCTGAAATGTCAAACTTCTTTTTCTGAAGAATGACTTTTATAGGGATTATAAAGCTTTTGTATTTGTTAAGATGAAAGGATCAAATGGACTTGAGAAGGTGAAATTCTTCTGAGGTTATAGAAAGAGGGAGTTTCTGATTAATTTTTATCTTTTACATTTATTATTATTTATACATTTATTTAAATTGTGTTTCATTTGCTTCAAATTATTATTATGTTTTACTTTTATTGCTGCAATAAAATATCTTATTTGTAAGTTACAGTACATCTTTTTTAGAAGTTTTTTCGTAAACTCAAATTAATTTAAATAATTAAGACTCTGTGATACTTAATCGTTGGTGCATAAATAAACAAATCGTAAATAAAAAAAGAAAGAAAAAAGCAAATCACGTATGTATTTTGATAAGTTTTGCATATAAATAGGTATGTATATTTATATAAGAATAGGTACCTAGATATTGAAGAGCCGCCTAGCGTCGTAATAATAATAATATATTCGCTCATATTGCAATATGAGTTCGAATCTAAGTCGAGTAAAATTTTATAAATATTTGTGTAGCAGGTTTAAGATATTATTTCGTAAATAGGTATCTACTTATTTTTAAATAGAAAATAAAACAATTGATGGAAAGCAGCTCCAGCCTTTTTTTTACTTGACAATTTACAAATCTAGTGAGTACCGCTTTCTCTTTCACTGTTTTTCTTCGAACGGCCATTGGAGAGAGTAATCTTTGTTTAGAAGTGAGATATTTAAAGAATGATTTAAATTGCATGCATTTTATGCTTAAATATGTATTTGCACACACATTTGTTTATAGTCATATGTACTGAATACCCATCCCAAACACATTTTCTGAATTTTAAATAGTGCATCTGAAATTCGAATTCAAATACCAGTAACATTAAATTTTAAAATTCGGCGTTAATAAATAGAATTTTTAAAAAGGTGAAATGAAGTAAAATGAAACTTAATAATTTGATTGATAATATGAACCTGATAGCATAGCTAAGAAAATCTGGAAAATTATAGTTACGGATAATTGGTTTGCATATTATTATAATAATAAACAACTATTCAAAAAAAGAATATGGCCATTTCAACTCCAAAAAAAAAAAGGACAGGAGAGAGAAACTACTTTAAAAATGAGTTCTGGCAGTGACTATAAAAGTCAATCTGTGAACAACAAATATGTTCACGGGTTCAATTTTTTTTTTATTTGTTGTTACGATCTTCTCTTTTAGTTTCTTCAGCAGAAAACTTTTCTTTCACCATATCTAATTGCAGCTCTCCTAAGTATTCTATTCTCTGCCATATCTTACCAATGGAAACAACTGGCATTGCACTTCTTTAGAGTGTCTTTGAGATGATCCTTATAGCATAGATGGAGTCAACTTCTCTTATGAAAGCCATGTTTAAGTTTGCCATAAAATACCCTTGTAGGAAGTCTTTCTTTATTTTACATATCCAATGAAGATATGATTTTACAATAATGAACTCATTAGTATCACATACTGCAAACTGAAGAATATATTGTTTGGTTTTATGATCTTACGATTGTATTTTTAAAATTTTATATTGCATTCACAGGGTGCCCAAGTTTCACATCAATACAATAAATCCAAGATAACATCTTCATATACAGCTGACATAATTCCAATAATTTGTCTATGATAAAATGCTTTATCTTCTAACTTATTAAAAGTAGAAGCAGCAGCACATTACAGTCTGTGTTGAATATCAACATTTAAATCCACTCTTTTACTTATAAAACTACCAAGGTGTTTGAAACTGATTTACATTCTCAAGTTGATAATCATTCATGCTGAAAGTTTCTGAGGACTTTTCTTCTAGCATTAGCTGATAATGAATTTGAAATTTTTGAATATTAATTTTTTAAAAAAAAAGATAATTTTATTTGTTGCATTTAAAACATTAAGAATATTCTGTAAAGCATCTTTTGAATTGGAAAAAGTAGCACAATCATCAGCATACTGTAAATCCAGAATTCAAGTAAATGAAATTCTTGTATTTGCTTTTACTTGATTCAAATCAAAAATTCCATTATCAAATCTATATGTATTTTCATTCCTGTCTAATTAATCAACCTATAAACAATTCCAAAGACCACTATCATAAAAATTGAAAATAAAATTGTAAAGGTTTCAAGTCCTGATGAAATATCTGGAAAAGCTTTAAAATATAAAGTTGATATATTAGCTTTAAAAATATTGGAATTTTTTAGTAATATCAGAACTTGTGAAGTTTTCACATCTGATTTTAAGGATGCTTTAATTGTTCCAATTATTAAAAACAAAGGAACTAGTTCAAGATTGAGGTAATTATTATGGAATATCATCATTATTCATTAGGACAAAAGTATTTTCCAAACTTTTGTTTTAATAGATTGCTTCCAGAAATAAATAATTAGTTACCAAGACTCAGTGTGATTTTAGGGAATCAAGAAGCACTGTAGATTTTTTTTTTTTTTGCCAGGCAAATGCAAGAAAAGTTTCAGGAATAAAGAAATGATTTATATATTGCTTTTATTGATTTGCTCAAGGCATTTGATTTAATTAATAGAACAGGCTTATGGCTTTGTTTGAAATTAGTTCATCGGTTGTTCACCAAAATTTATTTGTATTGTACTGTTTCTATGTGGTCGAATGAGAGAAAGAATTTTTACTATAGGTGGAAAGTCTGAGGCATTTGAAATTGTATTTATAAATTGACCATATTCAGCTCAGTAATTTTGAAATTAAATCTAAGATAAAAGAAAAAAAGAAGTGTGTGATTACTGAGAAATAATCTTAATGGCTTTAGTTTGTCAAATGTAATGAGGTTTTTTTGTAAATTAAATTTTCTGTAAAACTATTGTAGCCCTTGGGTTTGCGCAAGGCTCCATTAAATTTAGAATTAGCTATATAAGACAATGTTTAGTAAAAATTTTCCTCATAGGTTGTATATATTTTTTTCTTCAATAGACAAACTTTCTAGCCAATGCTAGGTTTGAACCAATATTCTTAGGGATTGTGTACGTTTTACTTGGTAGGCAATCTAAACATTTTCTTATAAAAGATTTCTAACCAAAAAATTGTTTTATTTAGGACAATTTAATAGTCAAAGATATAATTTATTAGATAAGCGGTATTTATATATCACTTTAATAGTTGGAGATTGGAAAGAAGGGGGGGTGCGGTTTATACAACTACTTTAGAGAGTGAAAGTAGATAGTCATAGTTTTACAATGACAGGTTAGAACTCAATAGTTCATAAAATTAAATTGTAACAAAAAAACACAAGCAAGGATTAGAATATTAAACAATCAGTTTAATTAAAATTGTATATGTGAGACATGCGTGTGTGTATTTGATTTAGTTGTAGATTTTAGTTGTAAGGTTCATGATTAAATAATAATTATTCCATATCATCTCATGGGGAACTCCTTTAAAGAAGAAGTAATTTGTTTTAATAGTTTATTCATAGCAGCCAAAATTTCGGTCAAGATTCTGGCTTCGAAGTTGGATTGCTATACATTTTTTTTTATTATTATTAAAGAAAATGTAAAAGGGGGGATTTTCTTTCATTTGTTCTTTGGTGTGATTTCCATGAGCATAGAATTACTAAAGTAAATTACTAATGTAAATCAAATGATATCTATGACACAGGAATTTAAGTTTAGAAAAAATGGGGGTCATCCATTGGAATGCAGACATGAATTTGGCAGGTGGTCTTTCAAGAGGGCATAAGTTTAAAATAACAAGAAAGGAAAAAGAAACAATAGGTAATTAATCAATGAAAACACAGACCAGACCAAAAATATTTTGGAAAGTTAACTGTTTAGGGGGGGGAATGAAGGAAGCCAGACAATATATGAGTTCGCTCTTTTGTTGGGGGGGGATCTTTTTTGGCTGATCTTTTTTGCAGGCTCTCATCATCAGTTATCGAGAAGCCTTGATGTAAAGTTAAAGAAAATTTTCTTTAAAAAAAGAAAGAAAAGAGAGAAAAGAAATTGTTTATTGTTAGTCATTCTGTCTGTCTCTTGAATGACAAACTTAGCCAAATTTAATGATATAAGTAAAAAAAAAAAGACTCTAGTAAGTTTTTATTAGGTGCACATAGTTCTTTCTGAAATTAATCAACATCATGATTTGTCTTGCATTAATTTATCAGAAATCGGCAAATGGTAAAATTTAAACTACAGAAAATAAAAAATTTAAAAAAAAATGATTTTGATTTTGCATATAAAGCATCAAATCTGAATACTAAGTGAACTGAAAAATACATCAAGAAGTGTACTTATATATTCAAAAATTAAAAAAAAAAAGTTCTGTTCAGCTGTAATTCCCAGAAACCAAAATGAGAAAATATCAGCAGCGCAAAAACTTTGTACATTTTGGCATGGGAATTGAACTTGTATCACAGTGACTCTACCACATAAAGTCATGTGTGCACACGAACAAACCAAAGAAGAAGAAAAGAGAAAAATGGAAACTAGAAATCGGAAGGATGACTCGCAAGGACGATTTAAGTATATTTTTATTATTTGTTATTCATTTCGAACATTTAATCTAAAAAAAAAGAAAAAGATTTTTTTTATCATATATATCCATTTAAAGTTAATCCATGTTAGAATCATTATTATTACTTTGGGGGTAGAGAAATTAATATCATATCATTTTGTATGTGCTTGTTAAATGCTTTTATTATTATCATTTAGGGGTATCAAATCATTTTGTATGTGCTTGTTTTAAATGCTTTACATTTTTTTATGAAAAGAGTGAAAGATATTGTTAGGGGAAATGTTTTGGATTGGATCAGGAATTCTTATAAAGTGCTTAGACCCAGTGCTATATTTTATGAAGGTTGTGTGAATGTTCGGCTAAAACATCATCATTATGGTATAAACGAGCAGAGAGATAGTTTTGGAAAATTTAGTGCGCATTTCTTATTATGATTATCATAAAGTTAAAGGTAGATACAAGCTAATTAAGGCTTGGAAAAATTGTTGGCTAATGTTCTGGTGTACTATTTTGCAAGAGTAATGGAGATGTGAAAGTTTTACTTGTACAAATTGATGTTAGACCTGCTGTATATATGTGGATGGACTAAGAGTCTCCACCAAGCTAGTGAAGTAATAGTTTAGTTCGCTCACTAAGATATCTAATCCATATTTATAAAGTATTTAAACACAGTGGAAGAGTTTTCCCACTTGGTTATTTTCTACACCGTAAGATGATTTCTTTATTAATGGCCAGAGGTTAATAGGTAAACCCAAGTCTCTCTGCATGACTAGCGATAAAAATCCTAGCATACCTCAATCTTAGTGGAAAGGTTTTCTTGTATTCGGGTCACTGCCTGCCTCATATTAATGTTGATATTCCTTACAGGTGTATGAAATATAGCTGTTACTAAGCTTTACTTATAAATGTTGTTTACAGGGTCGCAAACTCAATTTGATGTCAGGATGAGTACGGGTGGTGTGTGTGTGATTGGTATACTTGAACATTATTTTGTTGATTTATTTCAATAGATCAATAAGAGCCAAGAATAATAATGTAAATGAATATTAAATTTAAGGGTTAAATAAAACCTACGAATATTGTAAGCAATGTATATCTAAAATTATCTAATAAATATATCCACAGCCAACTGAGACCTTCGCTGGAAAGGTAATATTACTGAAATTATTATTATTGCCATAAGAACATGAATATAGAGTATATGCACATGTGATAATGATTGAGCTAGATACCGATTTGTTGACATTTGCTTAGTCCCACCATACATAAAATATCTCTATTGTAAAGCATAGGATGAAGGAATATTAGATTAAAATAATTAAATAAAATTTTTAAAGTTTATTATTGGAAGAATTACCCTTAGAAACAAATCAGTAATTGAAGGCATTAAACACTGGGGGGGGGGGGGGATTTAATGTTCGCTATGTCTGAGATAAAAATAAATATATGTGAAGATAACTATTATCTTTATCTGTCTGTTATTAGTATTTACTCCATGGCAATCGTAATTCCCTAATAATTAAAAATTAATATTTATATTCTAAAACTTCTTAAAATTATCTGTTGATTTAGGGATATTTATTTTTTATATCATAATACGGTTGTAGAACAGAGGAAAACCATGTGAATCAGCAAGTGAATGTACATATTATGTTATTGAGTTATAGTATGTTAATAAAATTTCTCATTTTGTTTTAAATAAAAATTTGCGTACATCTCAATGTTTTGTGGGTTATTCCAATCTAGACATCTCAAATCCAATCATACATCAATACATTATTGTTTATGTTTGAATCATCATTTTTAATAAATTGTATCACTGTAAAATTTCTTTAGATGATTAATTTTTCGAGCTGGCAATACAAGATTACCAATACTCAATTCAGTATAGTTGAAATATAGATGATGAATATGGGTGGTTATTGAGTGATAGTGGATGCAGTGGGTGGGCATAAAATCCTTTCCCCATCTGTTGTATTCAAACACCTCTCTAGATGCACTTTTTTATAATTCTACTTTAATTATGTGTTTATAATATATTATTTCTAAAAGATTTAATCTTAATTATTTGAACTTTAATGTAATTGGACCTTGGCTACATTAAAGACAGCCAAGATTAATCTTGGAGGTGAACATGAGAGGGGTATTTATCACCAATAATCCATAGCAGCTTGTTCGACTTCCAGACCTTATTGTTCTAAAATGCTGAGAAGAGATTATAATGGGAGAAATGAGCTACCACAATAGAAAATTTAATAGTAAAAGAGATAGTAGTGCAATAGACCTATGAATGTGAGGATGATGGAGGGATGGGTCAGGAAGGTGGAGATGGATATATAACTATTTGTAATCTGAAATTAAATTTTAATTGTGACTTTAATGATGGTGAATGGGGTGTGTGCTAAGAATATAAATTGTAATGGAAGTTGAGTTTAAAGTTTCTTCTCTTTAATAATCACGAACTTCCAAGAGTATTATTGTTATTATTTTTAATGCATTCTCAGTGTTCTCTTATTCAATTGATTATTTATTAACCCATTTATTAAATATCATTGTTGAAATTTATTAATAAGTTTAATTAACCCATTTATTAAATATCATTGTTGAAATTTATTAATAAGTTATGGAAATAAGGTTTAGCCTAAATATTTTCATTGAAGTTGCAATTTGGCGCCCTGGCAAATATGATTATGGATGTTCTATCCCATCATCATCAATTCCAATAGGTTTTAGAAATAATGTTAGCTGGGAACAGTGAAGCATCCATCGATCTATCTTCAAAATGTTACAATTGGCACACAACGTGGCCGCAAGTGTCTAAGTGAAATAAATAAAAATTTACAATTGATGCAGAGCGTGGTCGCCCGAGATGGAATAAAATAAGTTATAATTGGTGCCAATTTGTTTAACATCTTATAGATTTAAAATAGGTAGAAATAAATATGTTATAATTGGTGCCGCAATGAAAGGCCTGATAATGATCTGTGGATGATGAAGCTATAAAGAGTAAGAGTGAATTAGTTTAAAGTCTTTTATAGATTTTAAAATAATATGTTATACTATATATATATATAAAATAATCTTGATATGTAGTTAAGTTGATTCCATTTAGTCATAATTTATGTCTTAATGTGAGGGTTTGTTGGAAGTACACTTTTATATTTTTTGGAAGATAAAGGTGAATCTAAATATGTTAAAATTAAATGTAAAGTGATGAAAATGAAGGAATTTATAGGCAACTTATAAAAAGATAGCCTGAAAATTTCCTAATGAAATTATAAAAGAATGAATTTTTTTTATTATTATCTGTAAGTAAATAAAAAATAAAATATTTAAAAAAAATTATAAAATAATTATTTATGAAAATAGCTCATTAAAAAGTAATTCATTTCATAAAAGCATTGGAAGCTTGTTTGATTTTTGTGATTTATTTGAGCTTCAAATAAAAATAAAATGAAATGGATTATTACTTTGGTATTTTTGAAACATTATTTTTTTTAAACTATTTTTTTGATAAAACATAATTTTTATTTAAATAAAATAATTTTCTTCATGAGTTTTTTTCTTCTTATGTTTCTTGTTCTTTCCACAAGAGAGTGCCTATTGTCAATGATTTTGATTATTGTATTTATTTTGAATTTCAAATGAAAAAAAAACTTATTTTAACTATTTTTTACACTTATTATTTTTTTTATAAAATATTTATGAAATATTAATTATTTAAGAAGAAGAATTTAGATTTTAGTCAAAAATATTTAATTTTAATTAAGTAAACTAATATTAACCAATTTTTACTCTACAATTGTAATATTACTATTGGCTCAGTTGTTAATGACTTTTTCTGGAAAAGTAAGGTTGTGATTTCAAGTTTTGATCAGAGACTATTTTTTTTCATTGTTAAAAATTCAAAAATATGGACATTCTGACAAACACAGACAAAACAAATTAATATAAAAGCATTTAGTAAATGGTAATTTGAAAACAATTAAAGATTGGGCAAAAAATTTGTAAAATTCATGCATTGAAAGGGAATCAAATATGGAATTTTAAAATATCTGCTCATTAAACTGCTTTACAAAAATAATTGGGCAAAAGACAGTTGCATGACTTGAATTTTGGAAAACATCTGTGTAAGAAAAATGTGAGAGAAATAAGAAAAGACTACTGAATTATAAGTTAATCTAAATATTTCATTGTAATAAACTTGAGTAATTAACACTTTATAAATTAAGTGGAATAAACACTTGTTTATATTATTATAATATCAGCTATGTCTAATAAATCTTATTATTGGAGAATTAAAAGTATGACGTGTTTGGTTTCCATTAGTTGTGTTATTCATTCTTCTCATGTAGCTTTATGAAAATATAGTAATGCCACACTTTATAAACCCAGACTTGATTCATAATAGTGGTTGTATCCTGAAATATGTTGCCCATGTTCAAAAGTTAAATCATCTCTACTGATCTAAAGTTGTAGTAATACATATTCATCATTTGTTCTATAAAGTGCTGACTTCAAAATTTTTAAGATACCCTATTTAGAAAATAAAACTATGCATCCATCATAGAACGTGAGTTCTCAACAAGGCTATGGAATTCCAAGTAATCTTAAAATAGATTTTACATCAGGTACCTGAGATCATAAGCTTAATCAAATAGAAAATCCATGATAAGAATGTTTCATTTTTTGTATATAATTTAATTTTTGGAAAGTCAAATATGTATTTCTTTGTATTTTTATTTATCATATCTATATTTAAATTATCTTTATTTAGTTAGATATGCATTGAGTGAATAATTAAATAATCTGAGATTTGTAGTAATTTAGGGCTAGTAATTTTCATTTGTTCAAGTGATACTAGATGTGAACAAATTCTTTTTATAATGGAAACCTGGGGTAGTTTACCTCTTAGATAAGGACTAGATATTATATCACACAATTTAAATGTGACACATTGGAAGAAATGCGTCTTCAAAAGTCTTGTATATACCAGGTTGTGTCCTTTTATGTATTATTAACTATGTCTTTATCTATACTCAGTAGCTATCAATTGTATTAAATTAATAAAATTGTTATAACTTAAAAATAATTAAAAGTTTGTTGCTTTTCTTCCTTGTATATCTATCTCTTTCTTATGGCTCATTCAATCATTAATTATTATTATCTTATTATCTGTGTACATGGTGAAAATGTTACCCCTTTGAGTTAGAATTATGCTAATAAGGGATTTCATCACCAGTAGATGAGGCAATTATTATGTCATCTATGTAAATAGTGGCCATTTGCTTGATTTCAGGAGATGGTTTGAGGCATTTGATTAGATCAGTGCCACTATATACCAATCCGAATGGCATTCGATTGAATTGGAATGAGATGCCCTCATACCGAAAAGCAGTCTATTGGTGATCCTCTGGCTAGAGTTTTATGCCAATAACTGTAGATTAAGTTGAAAGTAGAGAATACTTTCTTATTTTCAAATCTCATGAATAGCTCATGGGTGGATGGTGGTATATTTCTGTCAGGAATGGTAATTTGGTTTAGTTGCCTAGCATCTCAAACAAAATCTCATTGACCAATCTTTCTTCTTCACTGTCACTAGAGGACTGCTGTATGGTGAAGACCATTTGGAAATAATTCCCTACTCAAACATCTTATTGTTTTGCTTGGTTATTTCCTCACATTATTAGTATGATATGGGATATGACTTGGATTGAAATTGCTGGTTATTAAATAATTTGATGCATTGTTAAAACCCTCTATCACTCCTGATACCAGAAAATATTCTGATGTATTTATCAAGGATGGACCTTACTCTTGTCAACACCATCGATCAATTTGTATTTGATCTTTGCTTGTATGCGTGTCTCATGGGCATTTGATGCTATGCAATCAATTTTATGAATGTCATATTTCTGCAGCACTGTCATTTCTAAGACTTCATCACCTACCCTGATTAAAGGTTTTATTTTGGTCCTCTTATTTAATGTGGTTGGTTGAGAGGAGGAACACTCTCAGTATCCATTTAGTTTGTTGTGTTACTCTTTTTCATTGGGGTTTTATTTAACCCTGAGATCCATGCCTTTCATATAGTATTGGGGTCTCGAACATACATTTTGTGCTCCACAGTTATTGACCATTGATCTCATCATTTCTACTATTAATAGGTTTTTCATCATTTCTCTCTCTTTTTTTTTTTTTGGTATTGGCTATTGTTTTATTTTCTTTTGTAATTAAAGGCATTAATGGAGATTTTTTTATTTTCTGTTTGCTGAATTTACTATTTATGTTTTGGCTATTGATATCATTATTATTAAGAAACTGATAACTGCTCAATGCTACTAACATTGGTGCATATTCACAATTGCTTGATTTTCATGGGAAAGTCATACCAAACTATGCAAATGATTTGTTTTTTGCTTAGTGGATAAGTTTCCGGGGCTTTTAACATGGCGATCTCTTCTAAAGAATTTCACTAATGTCTCTCCTGGTGTGTTATGGTACTTCTCTTGCATTATCTGATATAGTAATGCTTTTCATTCTAGAAACTTTTTATTACTAGAAATTTATAATCGTCATAGGTTGACGGTGTTTGGAACATTGACTCCTACCATGCCAATGTATCGTCCTATGAATGGCTGTATATGATAATGACCTTCTCTCATTCTAATAGGTTCTGGTTTATTGAGAGGTCCAGCCTCCTAAGATTTTCAGTAGGCAAACTTTTGAACACCTTCAACTTAGCAAACTGGTTCACTGAGCTCAGTGTACCTTCCTTATATTGTTTTTCTGTCTGCCTGATTCTCCTTTCTTTTGACCAGGGTCTTTATTTATAATTACATGTTCTATGGACATCATTCTCTCCTTTTCGATTCTGTTCATGGGACCCATTTTATTATGATCCTTTTCTTTTCCTAAGATCCGTTTAATGGCAGTATCTAGTTTTCCTTTAAGTGACCTCCTTTCTTTTTGTGAGCCTTGACCCTGTGCGCATTTTTCTAATCCATTTTATTAACCTATCCTCTAGGATCCCTATATGCTGGTTGATTGATTCTTTTAGTTTTTTTAGTTGGGCCCATAATTAATTTTGATTCTCGGTCATCTTTTTGAGGCTCTTATTATTTTGTGAGATTTCATTCTTAATCACAACTTCTGCTTCCATTAGTCTCTGATTATCCTCCTCCATTAAGTTCAATGATCATCCTATTATTTTCTATGATTTCCATGACCATTATTTTTGAATCTACTTTATCCCCCTCCATTAAGTTCAATGATCATCCTATTATTTTATATGATTTCCATGACCGTTATTTTTTTTTTGAATCTCTCAATTTTCCTCTTCAATTGTGATTTTTGTTGTTCTTGTCTTTCTTTTATATAGAGGCTTAGGCTCTCACATGCTGTGTAACTTCCATGGTCATATCTTCCTTCTCGGATCCCATCCCTGATTTCAATCCAGCAAGATCTTCCCTCATTTGGTCCAACTTGCTGTTTTGTTTGTCTAACATTTCTTGCATCATCATCACAGTCTGGTACATGGGATTTTTGTCTGCCCTTATACCCTCTTTTCTTGGCTTTTGCACTGCCATCATTATTTTCTTTTGAGGCTGGTCCATTTCAGCTCCAATCCTCCTGGATATTTTGTCATCCTGTTCCATTATATCCTCTGTAATCAATGCTTCTATCTTTTTTTACAGAATTTTACCTATCCTTCTTTTTTAACTTGTCTCTGTTCTTTTGACCACTTTCTGCATCCATTAATCTGTATTTCCTTCTTGTTATCATTTACAAGTATCTTGACCTCTTTCTGTTATTGTTTCACAATATTTGCTAGTTTTATAATGTTTACATTTTAAAAATAATACTTGTTCATCATCACAGAGATTTCCCGGTCTTTACATGCCTACTATAGCTAATGTTTATTTCCTATTCATCCAGCATCTTAGGTTGTGATTGTGTACTTTGTTTAGATCTCCAATTAATTGGGTATCTACTAGCTTTTTTATTGCTATTTTTTTAGTTCCTCATTTTCCTAATATCCACATACCACACATTAATTTACCTATTATATTATTGTAATGTTTGAATTTGTTTGAATTTGGTATTCATTAAATAATCTTAATTTTAATTCTTTCAAGTGATCTAAAAGTGTTACTTCCAGGTTCAACTTTAGATAAAATAATCCCTTGGGTTCAAGGTTATTAGATAATGGTATTGTTTGTAGTGGTATAATACTTATGGCTTTGAAATTGCAACTGATCATTATCTCAATTTTACAAGATACAATATGCTAATCATCTAGTTTGGGCTCATCATGTTAGATGCCATTTGAAATGTGTGGGATGAAATTGGAATCTTAATTAATTGTAACGGTCAGATTTGTACACTCATGCAACAAAATCCAGAGCCCAAGCAAAATACACCAAAGCTGACCCGAGTGGGGTGGTTGAAACCTCTAATCTGACCAAACTTCAACTCATTTGCCAGTGCTCCAAATTTAACACCCCATAGGTGCCCTCTCTGAGGCCACATGCAGTCTTCATTTAACCGTAGGCCAGCATAGGGCAGGGAGAAACATGAGACTTAAGGTGACTTAACTAGATGGGCGATATATAGCACCTGTCACCCTATCAATCTTAATTATAGGGATATACACATGTAGCACATAAAATCATAAATAAATTGGAGTAATGGACTGAAATTGAATAATGTTCTGTGGATTGGACAATATATTGTGGATTGGTTTGAACTAAAATCCTGAGCAAGAAAGATATGCAACAGTTTATATTTTAAAATATTTATTAAAACAATAAAGAGATAAAATAAAATGTCACAATGGCAAGGATTGTACAACATTCAATAAGGTTTCCAATACAAGCAGGCATTTTATAATGGATGGGACTGCTATTAGTACACCTGTCCCGTTTTAATATATTGAAACACATTTGTGTATGAGGTGCATAAGTTATGCCTAATCATTTAACATTTTCATCCTATGTGATTTTGGTTTGCTTAAGTTATAAGCTGATAGCTTAGTAGAGGTGATATGTACAGACAGCTCTAAGGTGGCTGTTATATATATTAATAAAGTGAGCAACTAAATAAGCTCAATATCATGCAGATTCAACCTGATAACCCAGATTCAGACTTCAGTCTAAAGTTGAATATTTAATTAATAGGGGGAAAAGAACTGGTTACCTTTAGATTCACATATATATGCTATGGCACTATATAAAATATTAAAGTGTAAGCTTGCAGTGTGAGTGAGTGATTATTCAGGAGCTTCAGCATCAAATGCTCGGTTTGCTCTGAGACCGACAGTTTGCTGTGATTTGTATATGAACATATAAGTTCAGGAACTCGGATTGGTTTTAGGAAAACTCTGGATCCATATGCTTCAGTTCTAATAAAGATAGCCGTAACCTGAACTAAATAATGGGGTGGCTTGTTACCATTTACCCATTTAAGAGGTGCAGCAAAATGTAAACACATAAGTGTACTATATAAAGACACACCCGCAATGCACACAATATATAGAGCAATAAGTATGTGTATAATTAATTAAGTGCGCCTAAAACAGATAACTTCTATATATCAAACTAACTCAACCCAGTTCTTAAACTAGCATTATAATTATGCTAATAAAAGGGACTTGAACTATATAATAGGTAATCTAGTTAAAATCCTGAATCTGCATATACATATTCATAATTAAGGAGGAAAGGTATATTTGATTGGACTTAATACAAACATTAGCAAATATACTTTATCATCTCTAGCCATTATATCCCCTTCTAACTAATAAATATTAAAAGTTATAATATATAAAACCGATTAAGCAAACCTTGTAAAATATTAAAATTTTACAATATGTATGTAGTCAGGATAACAATGAGCGGTTAGCGATCATTTATTATCAAAATTATAATTTCAAAACAGTGATGCAATACAATAAATAATGCTTTTAAAATGTTTAAAGTAGAGATTACACTTATCTCCTTTATAAATTAATTAATTAGTTTCACTGTTTTGAATGATGAGCATATTATCACATATATTAAACATAAGCAGAATGAATTTAAACAAAATATTAAAAAACACTAAAGTTAGGTAAGACCGCAATTTGTAGAATTTAAGATAATAGATTTCAGACATTTAATGATTACAAAAGTAAAATCTTTTAATTTATAAAAGATTTCAGGCAGTTTAGAAAATTAAATTAAAACTTGTTTCTTTTTTTTTGTTGTTGTTACTTTAAGTTATAGATTTAAAAGAGCAGTTGACCAGAAATGATTTTTTTTACTATATATATATAAATTTACACAAGTTTACAGAGTTTCTTTTACAATCGGGTTAAATTAAAGAGTTTTGAGAATTTAGGTGGAACGTTCTTTAAAATACTTAAGCTAGCTTACATTAGAGTTTATAGCATTAATTTATAGGCTGCAGTCTTTAAAATTATAACCATTGTCTTCTCGTGGGCTTGAGGCATACATTAATGATAGTGGATGAACAAGGCACATCAAATAGTAGCATAATTTCAGTGGCACTTCTTTTCAGGTAGGTTTTCAATTTCATCATATCTCCCTCTCATGCAGGCTCTTGGAAAATTTGCCCATAGGTATGCTGAAGGAATGGAGAGCACCATCTCTGCTCTGAGAGACAGCAAATATTTTGATTCTACTCAGTCATCTTGGGGTCTGGACTTCACAACAATTTACAGGAAAGACAAGGTAAAAAGACCCCTAAACCTAAGAAATCTAACCAGCCGGCTATCTATTTTAACTCAGGATTCAAACCCCCCCCCTCTAAATTTTATAGCTCATAGTCGGTTTCTTTCATTCTGATCTTTTTTATTGCCCAAATTTTTTTACTGGTTTCAATCTGGAAAAGTGATTCATTGTGATTGTAATGAGTTTGAGAACAAATGGTTATAGCTCATAAACCATTTGTATACACCAGCAATTGAAGATTTATTTCTAAATTTTCTATTCGATCAACTTGAGAATTACACTAAATTGTCTTATCACAATTCTGTGAATTTCACATGTAAAATTCATATGTATTTACAATTCATGTAAATAAAACTTATTTAGGAATATTTAAACTGTACATTCTCTAAATAAAATAGATTTTATACAAAATATTATTTATTAAAAGAAATAGAAATGCTGCAATATATATATATATATACAAACATTAATGTTACAGTCATATATATGCATGTATGTGTGACAATAACTGTGTGAATACATATATAATTGTGTAAACGCATATATCACTGTGTGGATACATACATAACTGTGTGGATACATATACACATGCACTAGAGGGTGTTTAAACCTGGCATAGATGTGACTGTGGGGACAAATAGGTGAAACAGATATGAGGACAGGAATATACTGTTCCAATATGTGATTTATGCCCATCAATTGGCTGCACCATTTGTAATGGAATGGTCTATTATGTATGAGACCAGATTTCTAATGACCCAATTGAACAGTGTCTAGCACCAATAATTTGGTTGTTAATTGGAACAGAAGAGAACAAAATGGTTACTTGCGACTGATATTCTGCGATTATGCAATTACGTTTATATCACATTTAAGGCCTTGATATCTGAATTATCGGCATATTTTAATCCATTATATTGTTATAAGGTCGATAAAGATTTTCTGCCTTTATTGTCCCATATAAACTCATAAATTGACCAAAAAATTAAATGCATCTCTTAATAAAAACATTAATAAAAAATTCAAAGTTTAAGTAATTTTACATTGTGATACATCATTTTAAAAATGGATTCAAGCAGCAATGAATTCTGGGATTTCTGTTGATGTCATGCTTATAGTTTTCACATGCTTTAAATAAGAAAAAATATCAATGACTCAGCCGCATGAACTCATAATGTGTCTTAACCATTAATAGAACTATTATCTAACATCTGTTGATTGCTCAAAGACAAAGTGACAAAATCATAGTAGGCTAAGTAGATTTGTTTCTTAGTACTATGCAACAGCGCTATTTATCAAATAAATCAATTAAAGTTTATAAATTACAAGATGGTCATTTTGGAAGAAATTTCCTAAATTGACTTATCTCATTGTTTTCAATCACCTTGTTAATTTTATATCTGTCAAAACATCAATTCTTTAAATAAACATTAAAAAAAGTTTTTTCCAACTTAATCTCAAATATTGGACTTGACTAAAATTATTCTAATAAAAAATTTTGTTTTAGAAGAGAAATATTTAACAGTTATATTATTGTTACAAATTAAACATTCACAGGCAAGTCACAAACTTATATTTAAAATAAATGCCAATGTTTTTTTAAAAAAATTATTAAAAGTCTAATGCCTCTTACTCCAAAATTTACTGCTATTTACTATGTTATATAAATTTACTTTTTACTGTAAATAATGTTAATTGTAAATTTTAGAAATATTTTATATGCTTTTAACATTTTATTTATTTTTAATTATTTATATTGTAACCAGACCGCCATACAACCCCTTTATTATCTCGGTTGTAACAGTTTCCTGATGAGCATGTTCCTTAAGGAAGTATCGATTAGCATTCCCCAATGCAGATGTTAACCCCCCTTTACAACAATATTTCCTGCTCATCAGAGGATGTAGCACCATAGAGACTGGAATCATCTAGACATTTCTGTGTTTGGTTTTCCAAACGGCGCCACTAGAGTTCCATCTCACTACAACCTGATTTACCTAGGTCTAGTTATGCCAGACTTAGCTCAGGAGGCATGAGATTTTCATGAACAAGTGCACTGAATGTTGAGTGATGCAATAAAAAAATAGAATTGAACAACTGGATAACTAAAATTAATTTTATGTAACAATAATTTTATTTAATAACAGGTTTAAATAAATGTCCATCAAACAAAATATTTCATTGACAGTCCCTGGTATCTTTTCGGCCTACTTTCAATAACATTTTTATATGACTTAAAGAATGTAATTTGTTGAGAGTATAATAAAGTCCTTCTTTCAATAGTTCTTTAACAGTTTACATCTTTAATCATTTAATTAACCCACAGAGAGGAGTGTGATATATTAAGACAACAGAGATAATAATGAAGACAACTGATAGCATGTAATTCAGAGTTCCACTTAATTCAAACAAATATTTTATTTACAGTCCAGTGTGTTTCTTTGGTATACTTCCAATAATAGCACTTAAAGAATGTAATTTGTTGTATAATAAAGTTCTCTCAATAGTTCTTTAATATCCATGTGATGACTCATTTTCAGTTCATTTATGAAAAGATTAGAAGCAGTTTATTGATCAATAGTTCATTTACAAGTCATTCTAATAAAGTTCATCCTTCATTTCAAATGAAGACTCATTTTGATTTATTTTGGGTAAAGAATTCAAAGAGTAAATGCGCATTTATATGCATAAGTTTCATTATTTTCTTCACATAAAATCAATATGCAGGTAAGCATTTATAATCCATATAGTATTTCATTATTTTTTTTAATTTATCAAATCAGGTAATGTAAACCATTCTGGGTTTGTGGACTATTCATAATCCAGTCAAGTGTCAATGTGCATTTATATGCATAAGCTTCATTATTTTCTTCACATAAAATCAATATGCAGGTAAGCATTTATAATCCATATAGCATTTCATTATTTTTTTAATTTATCAAATCAGGTAATCAATTCTGTCAATGTGGACTATTCATAATCCAGTCAAGTGTCAATGTGCATTTATATGCATAAGTTTCATTATTTTATTTATATACCATTGAGATGCATGTAAGTATTTGTAATTTTTATTTAGTTATTCTAATATATAGCATAAATATTATTATTTGGTCTGCCACAGATGTATATTGCTACCTATAAATTGATCAGCAGTTGCATTCATTTATTAGCCAGTTAGAGTTATATGTAATAGCTCAGGATTTCTGACTCTTCTAGGTATACTTATTTGTATATCAGTAATATAAATCGTTATAAGTATTCGTTTTTAGTTCTTTTGTTTTTTAATCTAGATGCTTCTGCATATAAGAAGTTAATCATTTATGATTTGCCTTATTAAAAATGCCTTTTGTATTGTAACGATCCGGAGAAGCACTGAACGTAAACTGCACTACGGGGCGCCATCTAGGCATTTGAACCTAGAAAAATTTATAAAGTAGGCAGATACGTAAGTCAAAAAAAAAAATTTTTTTTTTAAATATTTTGGTTCCGGTCGTTAGCCCATGTCACTAGCTCAGGGAGTAGTAGAGATTTAATAATATCATATCTTATCTAATTAGATTTCAACATTAAAAAATAAATAAAATAAGCCACTGCCAGTAATTAGCATACAAACATTTATTTATGCACATATATATAAGATTTAAAATTATTTTAGTATTAGTTTACATTTTTACATTTAACATTATTTTTGCTTTGATTTTTGACTTTAATTTACATTTAATTACTATTATATTCTAATTTTACATTTTAATTAAGTTCGCACAGATAAATTTATGAAAGCTTGTTTTAATATGTTGCTATAGATCGGTTACATAGATTACACGGTTAAAAATATTTCAAAGTAAACATAAACGATCAAAAGATAAAATCATTGATACTGGCAATTGCAGAGGGAAATTTATAAGTAACCCAGTAGTATTCACCATAAGATACTTGCATTGTCACCAATGATTTAAAAGACATCCGAATAAATACATTTTAGATACTCACCGTAAGGTATCATTATTTATCGAATGTCTATATATTTTGATCAAATATGGAAACTCAAAATATAGTTAACCAATAAACAATCCATGCAAGCGTCTATAAACAACTTAAATTTAATGCATTTTTATTTAGGGTCGGGTATGAATAGACCACATAAATTTGCTTTTGAAAATAAACATTCTATCCCTATTTAACCTTAGGCTAAAATTCGTAGTCAAACTGGTATCAATTCATCTGATATATCGATGTATTCAATGTAATAAAATACGGCAGCACAAAAGGTTAAGAGAAGAAATTGCATCTTATGAGATAGGAATATTACATCTATCTGCAAAGAAGAGCAATAAAACAAAAAACTCCATAGAAAGGAACTGCGGTATCCGACTTATAATTCCTTCCATAGGCAAATGGAAGTGTGCGGCGTATGAAGCGATTCTGCCTGTAGCGAATCAATATTACATCTACTAATCACACCAATATATCCAATCCATTGACCCAATTTAACCACGAACCAAATTACCTAAGATTACCCTCCCCTAATATAACTTTACAAATCTATACAGCCATTCACGCCCGACTTAAGTTTAACATTTATATAATTTACCTTAACGGAAAACAGAAATCATAATAAAACTTAAAGAACAAAAAAGTAAATAAATAAATGGAAATGATTTTAAATATATATAAAAAAAGAAATACATCAAATAACATTATTAATAAATTAAGTTGGTCAGATAGGATAATATTGCAATCATTTAAATTTGGAAAGTTTAATTTAATGTTCATTTTTTATAAAGTTCTTACGGTTTAAAATGTTCATCTTTTACAGTTGCTTGCCATGAACGTGAATTCCCACGCCATCCTAAGATTGGTATCAATTTAGCCGTTGTTTTATTTATTCATCCGGAGGTTTTTGTTTTAACTGGTCCTCAATGTAGAAAAACGATAGTTCATTTCTCTTTCTTTACTAGCAAAACTGAAGGGATTGAACGTGCATCCTTCAATCTCTTCTCCCGCACCTCCGCACTAACATCTATCTGTCATATCGTAATAATCATAATAACTCACTGATTAATAATTTCCAAATTTTCCTTTTATATTAATGTGAAGGATTGAATTTACATTACGTCACCGATGCGATGGTCCTTTCACTGCGCTCCGATTCCATAGGGATTTCTTCTTATTTGCTAACAGTTTCTATTGTTTTCCTATCTGACTGGTGTTTTTACATTTAAATGCCGAAGGCTGGTTTACATTTAACTAATTAACAATCATTTCCATTTCTGATTAATTAACCTGTTTTCCAAATCAAAAATATATTTAAAGATAAATTTAAAGATATAATTTCATCTCCAAATCTTTTTAAAATTTAGTTTTAAAATACTTTTTCTTTAATAAAGTTTTATTTTAATAACTTTTCATTATCTGTGCGATTTAATGTATAAGAGTTTAAGATGATATTTAATTTCAATTTTTAATTCTTAAAGAAAATTTTTAAATGCGAACTTTTTAATTTACTTTCATGTTTAATAAATTTAAAAAAAAAAAAAACAATGTAACGAACGTCTATGCTCGTTACAGTATAGATATTTTTTAATATTTATAATTTATCATTAATAAAACGTATTTTCACATAATTCATTTTAAGAAAGATATTTGTTTTGTTTTTTATTTTTATAAACACGTATATGTATTGAATAAAATATCTTTTGATTATTGACATTTAAGACATCTAGCATTTACAATTTATTATTAATAAAACGCATTTTTATTTAGCTATTTTTATTCATAATTTTTCTTTCTTTAAGAAGAAAGATGTTTTGTTTGTCTTTTATAAACACATATAAATATTAAATATTTTATAAAATTGTTACCTTGGTTTTTTTTATATCAATTCTGTTCCATCAAAAAGGGGTCATTGTATTTCAGCTGAATGGCATTGTTTACTTTCCGTGATGTTTACCCAGGCAAATCTTGGAGAACCATGGCTTTTGGATGAAGAGAAGAAGCTGTTGCCTATTAGCCTTCCATCGTTATGATTTCATTATTAAGATTTTCTTTTTTCATCATTAACAGTGGCTGTCAAGGTTATATTCCAAGGTTCCTTAAAATCAGCTGTCAATTAAATAGTCAAGCAATGCTTAGATGAAATTTTTAACTTTTAACTCTTCGCTTTTCTTACTTCTTTAACTGCTCTTAAAATCTTTTTAAAATTAAAATCTTTTTTAAAAATCTTTTTTAAAATCTACTTGAAAAATATCTCTGCTCTGAACTTCCAACTCAACTATTTATCCCCTTATCTCTAGATTGATTAAACTGCCTTGCCATATTTGATTTGTTATACAGCTCTCATTTAAGCCAGAGTGCTTTTCTCTTCCCAAGGATTGGACACTCTACTTTTCGCAGGACAGATAAGAAATCATAAGGATAAGCCATGTTTTCCAATTTGATAAGACGGTCTCAAGCGATTATCACACTTTATACGACAACATCGTTCCAAAAATTAAAAATGTAATATTTTTAACAAATGCCAGCTTTTACTTATATCGTAATTTAAAACTATAAAATCAATAATGATTTTCTTTTAACTGTAAATTTTTTGCTTTATTTCATTTTTAATTTGATCAAATTATCTTTTTAAATGGGGGGGTCTTTTGAATATATACATGGAACAGTATATCTGTTTCAATATATATAATCATATTAGCTTCCTAGAAACCCATGCAATTTACAAATAACACTATCAAGTTACGCTCTGCCTGTAACTATTCATTAAACTTTGCGTAGCGTTTAAATTTAAAGATTTTTTTCTTCTCAGTTAATCTTCATAATACCACATAATAGTTTTATTGCAATTGGTCACATAAATTAATATATATTTACATGCATAATACATCAATATGTGCATATTTTTAGCAAGCATTTATTCACAACAATAACCTCCAATAAATACACAAATGATTATTAACTAATGAACCATTTTTTCTCCCCAAATTCATGTTTGAAATATACACTGTGTATGACTAAGCATTAATTATAATTTTTAGAAAATGTATACATCTATTTATATAATATAAATTAATGATAAATTTATAAGTGCAATAGATGCACAAATATAATAGCCTTATTACCAAAAATGGAAGCTACATCATATTATTGTCTTTTTGTTTTCCATTTACAACAAACGTATTAACCTTTTAACCGCTAATTAAATCATTGGTTGTATGAGGTAAAAATCAAAGCTTTTAATTGGCCAACTCACAAACTGAAGACAAAGCCTATTGTTAAAACATATTCGCCTATAATATTAAATTCAACTCAGATACGTTTATAAAAAGTATATTATTAATTTTTCAGGTTATGAAGAGAACGAAAGTTCTTTCAAAAATAAATTGCTATTTATTTATTCTAAAATATTCAATTTCGGCAACATAAAAGCTATAATATAAACAAAAAGATCGACTTTTACGTTATAGAAAAGTAAATATTTCTTTTTACTACATCTTCAATATTTGTACTAAAATCTTCAATATTTTTCGAAAATAATTTTGTTTTTTTATTATTCTGTCTGAGAATCATTTTTAGTTTCCATAAATATAATTTTATAATACTTAAAATTGGATTCGAAATGAAAATCTCAGCGTTTTTCTTTATTTTCTTTGATCAGGCGGTTTCTTTGTTCTTTCCAGCCAATCAGAATGTCTTTTTCGGCTGAGAGCTTGCTAAGAACCAATCACAAATAATGTTCTTTCTTTGTTTAGGTTTAAATGCGTTTTTTTTTATTTTTTACTTGTAAAATAAGTCGGAAGAGGTCACCATCGTACAGAACTTTTAAAAATCTCTTTAAAACGTATCGAACGAATTTTTTAGCATAAGAATCGGCTGAGTTAGAGTGACGTCAACTGCTTACGAGAGGTCGCGTCAAAGACAGGCAAAGAGTTAATATTCATCTGATAAACAGATTATTAATTTAGGCTTTTCTCTTTAGTTAATAATAGTTAAATATCTTTCCACTGACCAATGCTATATAATTATAAATGAGTTAGTTGTGGGTGAGCTACTTGAAAGAAAAATCATAAGCTTTGGTTATGACCTGAAAGAATTTCATTCCACTCATGATCCCATGTAACATCACAGCAAATTGATTTGCAAATTACTATGCAATTAGTTTGTATCTAATATATATATATATGTATATGTTAAACATCCATTTCTGATATTATTTGGGATTTATTTATTTGTAGTAATTTTTTAATGTTTTGTTATTGTTATTCCTTTTATTATTACTACTACTATTATATCCTTTGTCTCTTCCTCTCTAGTAATATATAGCAAAATATGTGCAGGATTTGTCTTTTATTGTATCTTTATTTATATGAATTTAAAAATAATAGGGAAGTATGGAGATTGTTTAATATATCTATAAAGATATTACACATGGAAAAGTGAAAGGTGAATAACTCCATGTGTGTGTATGTTTAAAAATTAAAAAATCAGATATGTTAATCTTTAAATGAGGTTTAAAGTTTATATCTGTGCTAGAGATAATCTCTAGTTTAGAAAATGATTAGTAATAATCATTATTGTATTCATCTGAAGTGAATGGTATCAAAGTTGTGAATGTGTGAGTTTGACAATGGTAAATAAAAATGTAACAATTTTATTTATTGCTTTTTTTTTTTTAATTTTTTCTGTTGGATTTTCTCTACGTTATAAAATATGTCCACATTTATAAAAATTTTAAGTACAGTAATATGTAAACATACTACAACTATAATATATATTAAAACAATATCGAAATATATTACATACTTGAAAATTAAGTGTCAAAATAAATAAATAATTATAATTACTGTCCTCTTTATTTAAAAGTTAACTAGTATCAAATATTTAAATACAAGTATAATATATATATATATAAACTAGATGTAATTAGAGGTGATTTGAATCCAAATTTTCAAGCTCTTTTACACTCATCCATTTCATCTTATACTCTTGTGATCATGATGTATCGATTGTATAAGATGGAGTGGATGACTGAAGGTAGTTTGAAAGTCTAGATTCAAATCCTTTCTAATAATATCAAATAATAAAATGAATTAAAATCATGGGAAATAATCTTAAGTTTTTAAACAACTGGTCACACAACATATCTCAACCCACTGATTGTAAAAAAAAAAAACCCACTCGCGCGTATAGAAAAGAACAATAACCAAATCTCCGGATAACTGTTAAAATAGGAAACTCACTTAGATGAGAGATAAGTAAATGTTAGAAGTGACTGCGACAAATGGATATGTGTGCGTGTGTAACATATGGTTTGGGTTGTATACAAACCAAATATAATTATTTATTAATATAATAATTGCAGCAATTTTTAATACTTTAAATTAATTACTTTTTATCTGTATTTTTCTTTTTTGTCATTTTCAAAGTTTAATAATTTACAAAAAAAAAATTAAAGCTGATATATACATTTATATATATATTTAAAAAGTGTATGTACAATTATATATATATAATTAAGAATTCCCAAGTTGTATTTCACATACATCTAAAATAAAATGTAATACTAATTATTCTTTGTAATAATATTTTACTAACTTTCTTGTCTCTACTATTTGTATTATTCTCCAGTGTCTGATTCTTGTAGGCCTGCCGCTAGTCATCTGAAAACATTTGTGAAGTGTTAGTTTTTTCTCTTCTTCTCTCACTTCTGATCTATTGTCTTCCTTTTTTCTTTTCTATCTGAAACATTTGGGATCCTTTGAAAGCCTTCCACTGGAAGATGACAGACAAAAGAATACTTGTTTTTTCTGTCTCCTCTTCACTAAAATGGAAACCATTTTAATAGTATTTACCCAAATGGTGGAAGAATCCTCCATCCTACAGAGAATCGATCAACCTTCGTCCTAACTCGCCCCAAGTATTTTGGTTACATTGCTGTAGTTTTAGTAGAATTCCTGTTAATGTTTATTTTGCTGAGCTAGTCACTCGCCTCCTTCAGATTAGAGAAAATTGTGTTTCTATAGCAACCAACCACAATAATTAGGTATAGTTTTGTGAATATTTTTTCTTCTTCCATCTGTTTATGAAGTAATTGTTTCAGTATTTATTTATATAAATGAAAATAAATTATAAACTACTTTATATTTATTTTATTCCTACAAAACATATTCTTATATATATATCACGATATTAAAACTCTTTAAGGAATACGTAACAGATTTGAAAATATATGTTTTAATATTTTTTTCTACTATCTGTTAGCTTCCCTACGTCGTATAATTAAAACGTAAGAAGCCGTAAATAATTCTTATCCATTGAAATATTTCTGATATACTGACTTTATCAAAATCATTTAAAGTTTGGCTTTTTTGACAAATATTTGTATCAACATACTGATAAAGTTACAGTATTAGAAATAAAATTCTAGGAGAGAAAAATATTACTCTCTACAGCGAAAAGAATTAATATAAACCGTATGTTAATAGTATAGTTTTTATAGTAGGCATTAAGCAGTTAATTTAATAAAATATTAATTAGTGAACTTTTACTTATTTTTATCATTCAGTTATATAAAGCCGTGCCGCGTGTCTATTCGGAACAGATATAAAAATAAGTTGCTGAACATTTATTAATTCCTTAATAGCAATCGAGTGTCTATATTTGTGTGTTCAAATGTGGTTTAATCTTTTGTTTTTGCAATGTCTGTCTATATTTTCGATTTGGGGAAACGCATACAAACTTAGGCACAAGGATTAATCACCATCAACAGTTATACAGAAATGAAGACGAGCTACACCATCAATCCATGCTTTATACAAATCATACGAGAAGAACAAAATGTCCACAAGTAAAAGATAAAGAGGGCATGATTTACTCCAACTCTTTTAAGGCTTCTAATTAAATAAATATGTAAACCATGAAATTTTAATTTTATTGGACTATAAAATGAGGGTACTTTAATTGTATTTTTAATACTTGAATATGAGGCACATGCCTTGAATGTTGGCTTACAATAATTTATTAATTTATTTATTCAGAAAGTAGTTCCGTTTTTTATAGAAATTTTAACTGAACAAGCATGTATATATATATATTACTTTAAGATTTCATTTATTTTATATTTTTGTTGATTTATCGACATCAATCTCTTTTACTTCCTAATTTTCAAGATATAAGCTATGTAGATAAGGAAAATATTTTTATATCGTGCATTTATTCAAAACTTTATTTAATTCATAAAAACAATTTGAAATATTTACTGGATTGAAAATATATATTATCATTATTTATTTAAAGCTAATGCCAGGTCAGTACTCAATTTAAGTTCATAAAAATGCTTTTATACAGATAGTTTTTTTTCTCCGATACATATTAAATAATTCGGTAAAACATACAACAATTAAAAATTCTACACTAAAGTCTCTAGAAAATAAAAACGCTGAAAAAAAAAAATTTTTTTTTTTTTAGTGTTTTTATACTAACGTTATTTATCGGATTTTTTTTTTTCATTTCCACATTAATGCATTTTAATTTAAAATTACACTTGTTTTAAACATTTATAAATCTACTACAATAAAAAATACTAAAACAAAAATCGCATATTAATTCAAAACTTTATTTCATTATTAATAAAACTGGAATATTTACCAGATTGGAAATAAATACCAAACAATTTTGTGAGTTTAAATCTATCAATAATGCATATATATATATATATATATGTGTGTGTGTGTGTGTGTGTGTGTAAGTATACAATCAACTGTGAATTAAAAAGATTATTTTCAATTAAATACACAATATTTATAAAACTATTTTTCTTAATGTGAGTACACCATTATAAATAAAGTATGAAAAATGTATATAAAAGTAATAAAGTCATGTATAAACTTCATCATTCTAAAATAGATATTAAAAAAAAACAGCTAACTTATGAGTAAAACATTTATATCTATATATATTGATTATCTTTAAAACAAACAAACAAAAAAAAAACAGTATATTATCTATTAATTAAAATAAAAAACAATATAAAAATAAGTATTTCACTTGATACAGGAATCCCATTTGACATTTGTGATTTTATCACAAATAAGATAGTTTTTTTTAAATACAAAATTTTCAATTTTTTTTCCTCATTTGAGAAAAGAACATAATGAAATGATTATTTTTATGCTGCTTTATTTTAATTAATATGTATATATACTAAAGCCTAAAGCTATTATAACTTTTAGATATTTTTATGCATATATAATGTGGGCATATTCAAGACAGACTCCTGTTGAATAATTGTATATAAATAATTAGAATTTTTACTTATTTTCTTTAAAGTAAAAGAAGTTGGCTTTCTTTGGATGATAAGAATCATGAGCAATGACGCTATATTGAATTTTTTAAAAAACTGACCTGAGACACAATTTTCACAATAACTTCAGTTTTATTTATGTTATAACAAAAAAAAAAAATTACATCAATAGAAACTAGAAAAACTAAGGAAAACAATAAGTCTAAGGCAAATAGTGATAACCATTTAAAAAATAAAGAAAAAAGAAATTTCAACATCCGAAATAATTATTACTTTATTGTTTGTTCATAATTTCTAATTCATCATGAACTAAGCTTAAATTACATCTTCAGTTATAATTTCTTTGTATTCCTCACAAAATTATCTTTCAAACCATATATAATATGTCTTACCTGAGATAATCCATAGCTTCAGAATCTCCAAAATAAGTTATATATGAATTCTTCATTTTTATCTTGTACCCCAAAAGTTGCCCAAATGTCAAAGGTGTCTATAAGAAAAAGATTCATCCTAATAAAAGATACAAAGCAAATCATTTCCAGAAGATAGATATGCATTTGTCATCATAGCAATTGGCTTCTTGTCTATCTAAAACTAGAAATTGTAGGCTATTGTCTATATCATTGATAAAATGAGTTTCATCTCTTTAATTTATATTTTTTGTGTACATCAGTGATGTTTATATTCTTTATGCACACCAGTGATGTTTATATTCTTTATGTACACCAGTGATACTATCTTATTATATTTATTGTATCACATAGATATAAATTATTTGCATATAGTCCATTTATTAGCTATAGACTTGAAAATAATATAATAAAACATATAGCAAAACCAGAGTGATTCCGAAGCATGAGTATCAAGGCATAAACAATAATCAGAATTTTCTTATTTGTCTGTGTATGCAATCTTTCTATACATTTGATTATTAGTTTTGTAACTCATTGTAAACACAAACACATCATATAAACATAATAATAAATAATAAATTATTAAACTTTTTGAGAATCATTATTTTTATAAAATAAGTTTATTTTTATAAAATCAGTGGATTAGAACTTTAGAAAATTATGATAGATATGAATTCTATATGAGCATAAATAAATATGTAATTTATATCAACATACACCAACTACAAACTAAAGTTAATAAAAATTATCATTTTTTCAAAAAATTAAAATATTAAAAAAATTAAAATTTTATATTTATGAGTCTGATGCTTAGGCTCCATTGTAGGCCTTGTTTGTGAATAAGATTACTTTTACTCTGATAAATGTCTATTTGAAGGCTGGTATGTATTTTCTGTCTTTATCGCTTCATGAAAATTACAAAATTGATCAAAAAACAAAAAAAATGCACTGCTTGATAAAAAATATTGTAAAAAAATCCAAATTTCATCAGATTTTTTTTGCGGTAGACATACATCTTTGGAAAGCTATGTCAGACATCTATCAAATGCCCACATTTCAGTTGATGTCATGCTTATAGTTTTCACATCAGTAAAGAAAAAAAAACAACATGTCGACCAATCAAATAAGACTCACAGGTTACCCGCTTGATGGGCCAAACCAGATAAGTAGAGAAACTTAGATATTTATATGCTATAACAATTAAAAATATTGCATAGCAGCTTTAATATATATATATATATGGAAAGATCTTTAATCCTTTTGAATGCAATCAGCCTGATGATTTTACTATAACTCTTGGCCTGGGGCAGTTGGCTTTCATTAGCTACGATTCTAGATAAAGTGTTTTCTAATTAAGTAATTATAAATGAATAATTCCACACATTAAAACATATTTCCATCTAAAAGATCTATTACAAATATATATATATATATTAATCAGTGAAAATCCTGTCATAAATCATAATCCTTTACTTATCACATTTAACAAAGAAATTGCTGGATTATCATATTATATATATTGATATTAATATTTTTAAGTGTAAAAATGTCAAATGTTTTTGTTGCAATGACAATTATACTATTTGGAATTTATAATTATTCATGTAGTAAAAGATTTTCCCTTGTAAAAAATGTTGGTTTTCTTTTTTTTCCCTCAATGTTTCTTTTATTTGTTCAAATATAGTTTTATTTTTTGTTTTTAAACAATGCACACCTCATAACATCAACAAATAGAATAAAGCAACAAATAAAATGAGGAAAAAGAAAACATTTGGTACATGTCACTGAAAACTTTCTGTTGCAGAAGAACTTTACTCTGGTGGTTCTTGTGATGGCTGAAATGCATTTTGTCCACTTCGATGATCATGCCGGGACCACCGATCCAGCATGGATGAGAAATGAGGCTTTCACAACACAGCTCTTGAATGACTTGTGTCCACTTGATGACTGTGCCTTTGAACAAGTCCAATTTTGCAGCCACGTGTGCCACTGTGAGCTCTTCCCTGCTCTAGTAGTATTTCATCCATAATACTTTCATTAGGTCTATTTTGCATTCGTCAAACCTGGTGCTGTTGCAAACAGAACACTTTCAATGCCATGAACTCTATTTGCATTCCATTTTGTATGTCTTGCATTTCTTTATAACCATCTCCTCCCCCCCTTCACAGACACAGATCTTCTCTGATGGTAGAACTCATTTCTCTTGCAGAAAGGCCACAGCAGACACTTCGATATTCAGCAATAGTGACAGTTTGAAAGCTGACTTTTTCAGCATCAGCCATTTTTTCAGTCTCACAAGGTATGAGACTTTCACCTGATGTCTTCTGAATCATGATATTTCCTATATTTGGCCCACTCCCGGGGGGATAGTGAGATTGGGTAGATTGTGACAATTTGTAGGACATTTTACTACTTCCTGTAGGTTTTACAAGAATTATTTCTGTCTGCATATAGTTACACTTTTTATCATTACAACTACTGACACTCTTATGATATGCAAGTGATCTGTTAATTGTCATCATTCATAAAGAGAGTAAACAACATGTAGCAGTGATATGGTAGGCTAAGTGTGAATTGCAAGAGCAATTGTTCACAAAACATGCATGCCATACTGATGCTAGCTAAAAGAGTCAATTGCTGATAGCAATTGAGAAATTTAGCCTGATAAACGGTATTATGACCTGGTTTTGACTAGCAACAATGACATCAAGCGGGATGGGTGATCAAATGTTTCAGTACCGAATTCTGATAATTATTTTAGTTGTATCTGCATTCTATCATAGAGAAAATTGTTATGTTGTAAAACATTGACAAACAATCTTAGACATCATACATAACCAAAATAGCAATCAGTTTTCTTTTCAAAATCATCCACCTACTTATCTTAGTCAGTTCAAATTCTTTTCTGCTTTTTCTGGTATCTGTAAATACTAGAAAAGCATTTGGCAGTACATTATATATGTGTGTACATATCTGGTTTAGCTTGCTATTGTAATGTTAGGACTAAAGATTCCAAAATCATTTCTTAGTTGAGTGACACACACACACATATATATATATATATATATATATGTGTGTGTGTGTGTGTGTGTGTGTCGATTAAATTAATTGAATGGATTTATTATATTCAACCTGCCACTATGCTTGAGTGTTATATGATTTTCTGAACAACCAGATATACAATTATACGTTAAAGAAAAAATATTATATTATTATTTATTTAAACCTGATAAATTAAATACATCTATATTACAGAACTCTGTATCAAAAATTATAATAAACATTTATTTTTTCCTGTCTCTCTTTTAAATATATTTTGGAATTAATAGCTGCTTATGAAAATGAAGGGGGAAAGATAAAATTATAGATAAATGAAAACAACAAGTAGAAAAAAAATTAACATAAGAAAAGAAGAAATTCATTAAAATAGAAATTTGCATTAAAAATCAATTACAACAGTAATTTGCAAAAAAAAAAAAAAAAATTAAATGCCTTTTTGGTTCATAGATTGTCCCTTATAAAACAAAATCCCAAATTTTAATCTTAAGTCTGTCTCACCCTGTCATTAAAATTGTTAATTAAAAATGCAAAGTATTTTATGTTAATTTTATTCTACTTAGTTTTTTTAATAATAATAAATAAATAAAAATTTTAAATTCTACTAAGTACAGAAATGTTTTACGATATTTGCATCGAACAGTGTACAATTTTATTATAGATTATAATTAAATTGAATAAGAGTGTGCCATCTTCATGAAAAAAATTATTGTGTTTAGGTTAAGATCTCTAGAATAATTAACCATTTCCATTTCTCATTCTTTAATAATCTTACAACAAGAATTGTTCCTTAATGCTTAGAGTAGCTGATTTTATTTAAGAAATTATTGTAAAAAAATCTAAGTTTAACATCAAATTTGTTTATTAGTAGCATGAGATCATTGAAACATATCAAATCAATGAAAGTTGATACAGCATTTAATGTTAACATCCTGTGAAAAAATAAAAAGTAGAAAAATAATAATAATAATAACAGAATTGAAAGAGTAATCTAATTACTGTGGTAAATATGCTATTTTAAACTATTCAAATAGCATAAAAGAATATATTTTCTCTTACAAACTTGTTTGAATTTTAAAATAGGTGGCATGTTTTAATAGAGCATTTTTACAAAATTGATGTAAAAATTATAAGCCAGTTAAATCAATAACTTAATAAATTTATTTATTTTCAGCAGAATTTTCATCTTCTAAAAAAGTATATATTTTAAATTAGAATAAGTAAGTTGATTTACACAAATTCTCAAAGTATAATATTATGCATGGGACTAATTAAACATTCAGCAAAATACTGCATAATGCAAATTGCTTCAGTTTATAAAAGTAATTAACTTAAAATATAAAAACATTTAAGTTTTTAATATGCACACAGATGCTAAATGATTTTGAAATGAGATTGTTTTTGATATTTCATATGCAACCAATTCAATTATAAGTTACAACTTTATTTGAATTTAAGGTTATTAAAAGTCTAAGAAAATATTTATAGCAATGTTTGATGAAATTGCTATTTGTATGAATTTGTGCTTTAAAAAATCTATGATGTTTAAGCATCATCATGCAAGGAAATTGCACAACAATTGTATTTGATAGGCCACACAATTTTTTTCCTTTTCATTTCTCAAGTGGATTAGGAATCTTAAATTTTTCAAGGTATTTCTCTAATCACAAGCATTTCTGTTCACCCATTCAGTAATTTTTATATACTCAAAATAAAAACCCTCATTATTTTTAGAGGTCTTTATATTTAAATTTTCCCAATATTTTTTCTCAGATGTAGCAATTTTTTTTAAGTGTGTGCTTACTTTCATGTGTTAAAGCTTTACTAGTTGATTTTTTATCTTTAAAAAATCATTTATATTATTATTCTAGCCATGTGTTCTTTCAGTTTTTGTTGCAAAATCCGAATTATATCTATTCAATCGACTTTACATAAAAAAATAATAATATATGATTGCTTATTAGGAATAAATCTTTTTAGCATGACGTGTTAAATGTTTTATTATGGAGATATTTTTGTTGTAAAATATTTCTGACTGAATATTATTAAATATATATATTTTAGATTGCCTTTAAATATTCATTGATTTGCTTTGTTTTCAGCTTCATTCCAGTTTTACATTTAATGAAATTCCACTATTCAAAGTTAAATAGGGTATTCAATTACTATTGTCATATTATGTTAGTACAAAAAATTATTTCACTAATATTTGATTACTGAAACATTAATAAAAGAATTTTTTTTTATTAATTATCCTTTAATAACCCATTCTATTTTAAGATAATAATAATGTCATTACTTTTTTTTTAATATTTCAAACAAAAACTTCAAATTTACATTTGACCCAGATTTGGTATCTATGTTTTTATGCAAATAATTGATTAGAATGACAGACTGCTAAGGTAACGTTTCTGGTCCAACTTTCACTCAAAGAAAATAAAAATGTCATTTGGATTATTTGCCTTCAGCCAGTCATTTCAACCATCATTTGACTTCCTGAACAAGTCATTGTATGATTCCTTTAATAACATTTTGTTGGAATTCTTCTATTGTGTTTATTACTTAGTTTAAATTTAGGTTTTGAAGGTTTGCTAATAGTCGTTTGTTATCAGTGTTTAATCTTTAGTGAATACCAGAGTAATAAATAACCTTTTGACATTTTTAAATGTGCATATAAAAACATTATTACCAAGATGTTTTACTTCTCAGTTATAATTTATTTGTAAACTAGATTGTGATAGAGGCTTAACAGGTACATATTTAGAGGAGAATGAAATAGATATTTAAAAAACCTTACTAGTCACATAGACTTGTTAAAAAATCGAAAAAGATTACTTATTGAAGAAAATATGAGAAGACAGTAGGTTTGTATTGTATCCTTGCTAACCAACATACTAATAATATAATAGTATCTAACAAGATCCTCCTGCTTGTTCTTAATTAAATAAATATAAGAAACAAATAAAATAAGTATTCAAATATAAACTCCTAATATTAAACTAGCTCATACTTTATAATTCCAAATATATGATTTGATTATAATAAACAATAATAATAATCATGAGATATTCAGCAAGACACAATGATCGGCAACATTGAGAATGTGTTCCCAAAGACATACAAATACCCTGAATAATTTCAACATAATACTAATAAATTAAATCTCTATATTTAAAATATAATTTCAGGTTTAAACAAAGATCTTTGTGAATTGCTCAACAAGCTTTGTGATAAATGTTAACCAAGAGAAAGCATTTAAAATATCTCTCTCAGAAACCACACCCAATCTCCTGACCAACTGTTTCATGTTTTGGCACTCCTCAGAGAGGCACTAAGATCCCATTTCTTTTTTTAAGCTTGTAAAATGTAAACAACGATCAATTAGCAAAGTTCTTTGTTTGCATTGTACAAGCTTAAAAAAAGAAATGGGATCGTATGATATATGACTTTTTTATATAATCTCAGGTTCTTTTAAAATGTAAAACAAACAAATTAATTAAAAATCCTGTATTTAAATATAATGAAGGATTTTACATGATATTTAACTACCCCTATAAAATAATAACAACAACAATAATAAACAATTAAAGTATTCCTATAATTAATTTTATTAATAACTTATTGTTATGCTCAATCCTTAATAATAAAATAAAATATAATAGTAATAATCCTAAACATTATGCAAATCTGTTTCACTTATATGGTATTTAGAAAATTATAATGTACTTTAAATGATGTGGCAATATGAAAATAGTCTTAATTCATATCCATCATTTTTGTATAGTCAGTTCTGATTATAAAATAATATTAAAATGATTGGGTACACAATCATCTTATTATGAATAACAATGACACTCTAAATAAATTGATAAAATGTATAAGGTGCAAACATATCATATGATTTGTTTAATTTCTATGGATCGTGTATTGTGAAAATGAAGTCAATAAATAATACTTGCCCGGGAAGTTTTATATAAAAACATTAACAAATTTATTCTGATTGAAACATTTATATAATTCTACATATAATTAAATTTATAATAATTATAACTTAACAATATTAATTATGAAAGTAAAATAGTATATACAAAATCTTACAAGTAATAAATGCAATACATATAATAAATCAAACAAGATAAATAAAATAAAAAAATATGTTAGCCTTCACTCTGGCTATATTAAATTTTAAATCAAGTTTATATATCATTAAAAAAAAATCATAACATAAAATTCAAAGATGTTCGTGCGTATAAAATTATATTAAGAAATTTTAATTTCTCCAATTTAAAAAAATATATATTATATTTTTAATTCAGATTAAAACAAGTCTATGAAATATCTTTGAAATATATCTTAGTTAACTTATCTCTTTGATGAGTGTGTTTTTATTCTGACAATGTGTTTTAAAAAAAAGTAATCATATAATAAATTATATTGCTTGGTATCATTTTCAGTCAACTATATATTTGCATATGATAAAATAAACATTCAGACATTTCTCTTAATCTTTCACCATTGCTCCCAACATTGATTTTTAATCATTAAGATTCTAAATCTGACGAATATTAATCATTCCTCTGAGATTTTTTTTTCTGTACTAAATGTTATTTAATTTAATATCAGTTATAAAACACTTACTAGTAAACCTATCTTGTTGTTATCTTAAACTATCCAACTTTCAAAGTTTATCCATTACTCTATTTTTTTAATGCTAAGCTATACAATGCAAATGTACTGGAAATTGATAGCGATAAAAGGCGGATGTGAAGGAAAAACACCTAGAGTAACAACTCAATAGAATAAGAAAATTCACATGGAAAAACAGTGTAAAACAATATATTAGGTATGGCTTAGTCAAGTACCTAACAAAATCACATCATGGCTCTCTTACTTCTTACTGACAACAACAAATAAGTGACACTATCCATGGAAAATATCTTATAATACAACATTATCTGTATTAGTGAATAAATTCAAAATATGCTGATATTTATCATCTTCACATATCCTATGTACATCCAGGCTTTCCTAATTAAATTACTCCCCGTTCTCCACCATACACTTCCATCTATTGATCCATACAATCAACATCACAAAAATAAGAAAAACCACATTACTAAATAATCTATAAACAATCATCTTTAAAAAAATGTACTAAAAAATCTGAATACTTTTCAAGAACAGTTTCGAAAATATAACTTTCACTATAATACAAATGATTTTGACAAAAAAAATAATAAGATTCATATATCCATTTAGTAAATATGTCATTCATTTCAAATATTAACCTTAATTACTTCCGAAGCATTAGAGATATGCTTCAGTTTTTTTTTTTTTAATTTACATTTTTCACCCTCTGCTGAAAATTTTGTGATGGTTTTTGTTTTTATGGCTTTAAAATCCATGTATATTTATTTTCTAAGGTTTTAAATACAAAAAAATTCAATAGATGTCTTGAAAATCCAAGAGGCAGACAAATAAATGATCGCAAGCTCCGCCAATGATGGATACTTATTATATATTTTGCGATCTGAAATCTTGCATGTTTACTTAGAGATTATGGTGGTGTAAAAACTTCATGTTTTGGAATGTTTATGATTATATTGGTAGCCTAATTATGTAATAATTATTAAAATTGAAAAGTAAGTATTTCTGTATTCATTTTTTACATAAATGTTTTATTTTTCAATAAAAAAGAATATTTTCTTCTAAATATTGTTACTATAGAGAATATGATCACGGGAAAAAGAGCTGTCAACAAAGTGAGATCATTCATCTGATTGGTATTATATTTAGCAATATCATAAAAATTATGAAAAAATTGTAAACTTTTAAAGCATAATTTGATAGCTTTAGTACTTATTAAAAAAATTTTGTTTAGATTTGTAAATCAAATTTGAAACAAGGAAGATTTTGTTCATTTTATAAATTGAACCGGCTCCACTTAAAATTTGATAACGTGATTATGTTTTGTTTTGAATAAATATATTTTTTAAAATAATTACAGAAATCAAATATCATTTTTTAAAATTTATTTAATTTCTAAACAAAAATATTTATCGAATGAGGTCAAATTTATTATATTCTGGTAAATAATAACGGTTTAATAACAAAATGAAAGTTGCAAGTTTAAATTTAGTGAGAATAAAGAAAGTTGTCAGAAAAATAATGAAAATCGGTAGGACAAACAGGCAAAACTCACTATATATATATTGCCACACTCAGCAAGCTAGAGTAATCAATGTTTATTGGCTTAAAATCGGTAGGGTTAATGTGGCTTTATATTGCAAATAATATTATAAATAATTACTATATTTATAAGTGAATCTGTCTTAAACTTATGCATCTTTATACATTTTCATGTTTATTATATTCTTAAGTAAAAATCATACGTAACAATATATCTTCCATAAATCCATTCATCAAAAAAATATTATATTAAATTCCAAGCAATAAAAAAAATGAAGCAAAATATATAATAATAATAATAATAATAATAATAATAATAAAATTACCAAGTGATCAATATATCTTTATATTGACCACTTATGGTGTTCCTCTTGTTCAGCTATTCATGAACAAATTACATTATAAATTCGTCCATCGAAATTGTTATTGTATAAATTATGTTTCTAACTTTCATAAGATTATTAAAATATTAATCTATTCTAGGATTAAATTATACAAATATCTATGTTAGTTTAAATCTTAAAGAAATAATATAACAATACTTAAAACATTAATGTTAAGTTTTGTTTTTTTTTGTTAAAAAAAATGTCAATAAAGTTAAATTTATGAAAAGTTCTTCTTTTCAGATCCCACAT
Organism: Epiperipatus broadwayi; assembly: GCA_028023455.1. Classification (NCBI taxonomy): domain Eukaryota; kingdom Metazoa; phylum Onychophora; class Udeonychophora; order Euonychophora; family Peripatidae; genus Epiperipatus; species Epiperipatus broadwayi. Next base: position 320,283 of record JAQFVV010000317.1, read on the forward strand.
TGGAGACAATCACTGAAAAATGCTGGGGAGCATAAACTTCAGTGGTCACTAGGCAATAAACTACAAGTCTTTGTTCAAAGTTTCTCTTCTCTCATTTTGTGCATCGTGGATTTATAAAAACACAAACATGGAATTTTAAAATCTTTCAAAATCAAAATAAAATATTGTCAATCTTGAATTGTGAAGGTATTTATAACAGTCTTTTTTTACATATCTTTTCAAGTTGACTATAATTTATCAGAAGAAACACTTTATCCATTTTTTGGTGAATAATAAAAAAATATTTCTGATACTGTATGTATTTCCTAGATTTTTATGGTGGTTACAGATCCATCAAAATTCCATTATATGTATCCCGACCTCGTATTTTATATTTTCAAGAAAATGTGAAAAAAATCATTAATTATTTAATATTTTTTCCAGTTAGACAGTTATTAGCAACATTAATAAACATTCCATTTCTAAATATTTACCGTTTATTTATTATGAAAATTGTATTTCTCCACAAAGCATTTTTTTTACTTTAAATAATTAACGCTACAGTGATTCCTTCACTACTAGTTCAGCGATTCAATTTGTCTTTAAAATATCTTGGTTCTATGACAAGTCCTTTTGTTCATTTTCAAAGACAAATTATTATACTAAGAATGTGTTATTGTTTATAATAAAAAGATGTTATAAATAATATACAATGTTGTTTCATTTCTATTTTAGAAATTTAAATGCAAAGCATATTTTTTCTTCTTATAATTTATATTAGAATATTGTCCTTTCAAAATTATCTCTTTCCTCAATAAATTAATTGTAATAACACTAAATATATTTCTAGAATATAAATGTTCACATTTCCGAAACACATTATATGAACCAATATTAAAATTCTTACATAAAATCAACGAGAATATATCATGATAGAATCTTCGGCATTTGGTCATCCTTCTGCATTCCATAAATTACTGATGAGGTTTGAATTAAGCTTTTGAGTAGATTTTTCGATAGTGAATAATAGTGTTTCTATTCATACATTATTTGCCAACAGTAATTAATCCTTTATGTTTTTAAACTTTATAGAAAAATAATGTTATTTAAAATTTTAACTTTATAATTTAATTATTTTTTATGAATCCTTGTTATATTACATAACTTGTTGTAACCTGTCTAATACATTGATGATTTACCTATTTATACTACTGGTTTCTATCCAGCAATCCTATTGGATGAATACAGTTATACAATTAACTCATTTGCATATAAATTACATTTTGTAGTTTTAAAAAGTAAAAATAAATTATAAAAATTATTAACAGAAATATTAATTTCAATAAAATATTCATAATTCTATTCATGCAATATAAAATATTTTAAAAAACACAACCTATTAATTCTTACTAAAATATTTAATTTAATGTATTAATTTTTATTTATTGGTTTAAATATTAATTAACTTCAAATATTATCTTTAAATTTATTTATAGTGTTCAGAATGTATCAATTTAACCATCAGTTTAAAAATAATTGAGGCTTTCCTTCAAGTCCTGGAAAGTATCCATACACATTTATCAGTCACATGATAACTTTCCAGATATACTGTAACAAAACTTAACTTACTATGTCTAATATATTTAACCAAATAATTAATTGACATGCATTTTATAAAATATTTAATATAATAAATACATATATATTTAATACTATGTGCCTTGAGTGTTCAATTTGCCATTAGAGGGAACTCTGCAAATCTTCACACAAAATTACGACTTTCTAATGATAAGAGCAGCCTCTTATCTTCAACCAACTTTCTAATTATAAAGGCTAATCTAAAACATTTTGATTTGAAGGTGTGAATCTGTTAAACTCTTCACTAATTAAGTCCACAATTTCTATTTAACACTAACATACATGAAATTTTCCAAAATATAATGCGTCAATGTTGAGATCTTATAGTTAGAAATATTTTGAAACAATGTAAAGTTGTAAATATATTAATTTATTAAGCACATGGTCTGCATGTAAGTACATATATATTTAAGGCTATGCTGTTTATTATATCGTAATGAATAAAATTGATCCATTCAGAACATCACATAATATAATTTATAACTTTTAATAATTATTATTGAACATTCTAAATTATTTTAAAACATATTAATTACTTTATTAATTTATTTATAAATGTATTTAAGTTATCAATTTACTACAATGCTTATTAAACAAAATGCCAACTATATTCTTTAAATATAGCAGATATACATCTACTCTACTTATAAAATAATAGATAGTATTACTCTTATCTTTTACTTTTATAGTTAAAATAATCTTAAAACATTTTATAACCTATCTATGCACTTGTTTTACCAAGTTTGAGTCCTTTTAATTATATAATTATAATTATGGCTTATCAAAGACCCTAAATTTATTTATTTATTTATTTTAAAATGGCACTTTTACAACCTACTTAACATTCTCTGTACTAAAATGGATGAGGACAGTATATATACTTTATAATAAAGAAATTTTGATTGATTTATTGATAAAAACTAATAGAATAAAGTAAAGAAAAATTAAGAAGAATGTTAATAAACAATTTGTAATGGGAAACAGCTATGAATATTGAAAAAAAGATAGGTTTGAAGGTGTTACACATGTGGCATATGAGATTAACCTTTGTTGTATTATATATCTTATGTTGATAATGGTATGTAATTAATATTACAGAAGTTAATTATTCAGAATAGTTATAAAATATTAACAAAAAGTCATTAAATGTATTTTTCATTTGATAGACATTTTAAAAATCTTTAAATGAACTGCCTTAACAAATTAAACATTTAAAAATTTATAAAACAGAAACTATTAAAAGTTATTTGGGATAATAATGCTGAATACTTTGAATATGCATTTCATATTTTATTTTATGGTAATAAAGTGATTCACACTTTATATTAATATTTTACTCAGATAATTATTTGTGTTATCCTTATTTATTTAGTGTTTGGACTTTTTAATCATCTTAACTATGAGATATCGCCATTAAGTCATACAATAAATAAGGGTGGATTAGCTTAGTTACTAGTTCATATTGCCTAATTCATTTTATCAACTTCATTTTTCAAAGTTCTGATTTGTTTATATCGTGTAATTGTCTTATCAAATACTGCACAATAAATTTTGTGCAGTATTTGAGATACTAAATTTATTTTTTCAGTATTTGAGATACTAAATTTATTTTTTCAGTAGTATAGACATTAACTTAATTACATTTAAAAATGAAATCTCTCATTTAATGTCTTAAATTCTAGTATTAGAAGGTATTAAATTTAAGCTTTATGTACTTTTTTGTATTCTTTATAAACAAATGCATTTTCAATTAATAATATTAAACACTCACAATATCTAAATTGATTAAATGTAATTAAATGGAGTCTTAAACCATACAATTTGTTTTTCATATGGAATTTGTGGTAAAATAAAATAAAGTTATTCTTATTTAAAATTATCTTTTGTAAGTAGTAAAAAGTACATTAAAACAACAAAATTATTTTCAGAAAGAAAAAAAAAACTGTATCTTTCAGTTTTATTAACATAACATAAATAATTAATATTGTTCTGAATTTGAAATGGCTAAATAAAATGAATGCAATTATTGTGATAAACTCCATTGTCTGATAGATACATCTGTATGAAAATTATTCTATTTATTTATTAACCTCTTTCTCTTATTTTGCAACGATTTTGTTACCAATTTAATTCTGCCAGTTTAATTGTATCTTTACCAGTCAAAATTATGCATTTAAAAAAAAAAAAATTGTTACTCTGGTTTTGAGTTACAAAAGTGGAATTAGAAAACTATCATGATCTTAAACTAAATGCTGAATATGGAATGATTTTTTTTTTTTTAAATATGAGGATGGAACAAAAAGGGCACAAATCGTAAAGGGCATTTTTATATTGATATTGAGTAGTTGCCTAATTTATTATTTTATAAAAAGTGATTAGTAATAGCAAAAAACAAAACTTGTATTTAAAAAATTTAAGTGCTACAATGTTAGATGTAGTAAATAATCATAAAGTTGCCTTAACTATTAACCATCTTATATTGAACAAAATACAACATTGTAATTTAAAACTATAACTATAGAATGAAATGTTTTCATTGAAAAAAGTAAAACTTTTATTTCATGCATAAATGTTCATAACATATGTGATATATTGCACTGGTCAAAAATGTATGTCCATCCAACAACATTTAGAATCTGAGCAAAAGTACCCCGAATCCAATCATGCCCAAGATATACAGCTTAGGAGTAATCATGAATTCTAACCTATTTGTCCATTCCCTAAATCTATAACATTACAGACAACACCTATGGTGATACCACATGAATTCATTCTCTCCTGGCCCGGTGCTACAATGTTTTGCATGAGAACTCAACTGGTGATGATGATGATGAGAGATTGAGTGAACCTGTGATATAAGTTAAAACACACATAAATATGGTAATGAGATCCGAACACACTGGATTAAGTTTAAAGTATTAATTTTTATTTTAACAAAATTCAAGATGATTTTATATATTTAATCAACTTCATGCAGTTTAAACTTTATTTTAATTACCAATATTTGACAATCTTGAGTCTTTTATTTTGACAGATATCAATTTAGTGCAGCATTACAATACTGAACATATATTTGAAAAACGGATTCTATTTAATGTTACAAAACAAATTTATCTGGGTGGTTGGTGGATGTTTTATACATTTGGAAAACACATATGGTAATAGAGTTTTGCTGTTTATATGACTTTAATAGAATGCCCTTGGCATCTGATACATAGCTTTATTTTCATTCATATCATTTATTTATAACAATTAAATAAGGATATATTATGATCCATAAGTATACTAAAATATTATTTATTATACATTTTCAACATTTAATGATCAAATATTGTGAAACTCTATAAATATAGGAATGGCTTATTTCAATAAAGGGGAGGTCAGCTAAACTTCAATGAAAGATATTAAATGAAAAATGTTTTATCACACATCATTATGATTTATTTTGTTAAACAGGCTATGAAACGAAATATAAGAAATTGCAATACTAGCATCATGTCAGTGAAAGAGAAAGTGGCAACTTCAGCCAAGAAAACATCATTCTTCTATTTGAATGTGGTATGCCAGCTTTAGACCGAATAGACCCTAAATGAAAAGGTCAGTAGGGATTTGCTATGCATCCAGATTATGGTAAATCCATGCAGAGCTTTAACTACACTAACCTGCTTGTTCGAGGAAGTAGACTTATAACCCTGTTTCGAACAGAAGTCTTTATAATCTTCTGGAATGAGGTACAGACAGATACAAGCAGTATAGAAATATATACTTTGAGGAGAAGAATGACAAACGAAGAAGATCAGGATTCTTTGGAATGAGGTACGGATGAGTCAGATCAAAGCCCTATGTGGCTCAATAATTTCTGACATATGCCAGCAACGCTATTATAAGGATATGAAATCATTGGATTTAAATACTAAAATAAAGTCTTAAGTAGTTTAACAAAAATGTAATGAATGTTAAAATAATGACCCATGTAAGATAGTCATTTATCAGAAGCTAAAACTATAATTAATCAAGCGTACATTTCTCCCCTTTCTTGAATCAATACTATTTTGTTTAACATAAAAAAACTAAAATTTGCACACCTAAGAGTGCAACTAACAAAATAGAATTAGATCACCAGCCTTTTTGCAATGATGATCAATAAAGAAATCAATAAAATGAACAGACACCAATATACACCCCAGATTGGAAAAGTATTTATACATTTTGTATAAATTTATGATAAAATATTTTTAAAAAGCATATATTCATTTAAAAGAGAAACTCAATCTTATGATCTATTTAGAAATAAAGACATAAAATAATTAATTACCTACCCACCCCTTCTATTCCATAGCAGGATCTAGAATAAATTCATAAGATTGGGTTTGATTGACATTTACAAATAAAGAATTAAGTGAAAAATATAAAATATTAATAATAAATTATAACTGCACTAAATTATAAGAATAATAAAAAGTGTGAGTTGGATGAAAGATTTTACAGTGAGATTAATTTAGGTTGTAGAGAATCAATACACAGAAAATAATTATTAATTTAACATGCTCACCAATTAGCAAGTTAAAAAGAGATTCAACATAAAGAAAACATTAATTTTTAAGAGTTAGAGTTCAGGTAAGGCGATTATAATGACTTTGGGCTTATTACCTCATGATTCTCTGGAATGAATTATGGATGAATCTTCTGCGGAAGGTGGCATTCTTTGATTTTCATGGCAGGCAGATTCTACTTAAGCTAAAGGCATGTTTCTTGACCTCAGCGGTTCTCTGATGGCATGGGCACTCCTGATCGATAGGAGCTACATTGTGGCATGGTGAAGAGTCAGGCTGAAGATTGAGGGAAAGATGGCTTAGGTCCTTCCATTCAAAAACTTTCAAAAATCAAAGGATGTGAAGTTGGTTAGCAACTATTGACCAAACTCTAACACAATAGATTTTCAGCCCTATTTATACAAGTTATATGTTATTTAAAGAATGCTTTTAATTAAACTTCTTAACTCAAATGGAATCCTGAATCTACAGAAATATTTTCTCTATTGTTATTGGAGATGCAATTGCTAGATAACTGTCCAAAAATAAATTTAAATCAATTTCCAGATTGGAAATAGATCTGATAAAAATGTTAACAGCTAACTTAAAATCAATTAGCTTTGTTTTAATTGTACTTCCATTAACTTTGATTTAAAAATTCTTTTTAAAACCATGAAACAAACTAATGTTTCCACCCCCTTTAATTTCTCTTGGACAGTTAAAGGTTGCATCTTCCATCTTGAATTTTTGTGTAATTATATAAAGAAAAATAATTACAAAGTAAAATATATATATAATTTTAAAAGATACAAAATTATTTACAGTATTTAATATTTTTAATTATATATATATATGCTCCTGTAATATATATGTATATATCTGAATCGCATCCATTGAGGTTAATATTTAAAATAATTAAAGAAAATTTTATTTAAGATTTAGATTTATAAATCTCATAGAATTTTCTTAGAAACACACATATAACTTATATACATATGACAAAAAGGAGCAGGGTGAAATGTGGATTAAGTGGTAATATAGTGAAGCTCAATCTTGAGCTAAGATTGATTGCTACAATATGAAAATCAAATACAAATAAACTGATATTTTTTAAACAACTATATACAAATTTTATTACAAGAACTAGGCTTTATATTTATTCACAAGGTGTTGTTGCTAGAAAAACATTGCATTTGGTAAGGTGATTGGCATTTTAAATATTATTTTGTTCAACGGTTTGTAATTTTTAAAATATTAAATATCTTATTCCAATTAAGGAATTAATTGTAGGCCATTTAATTTTCAATTTTTTTATATAGTGTGTGTATAATAAGTAAATTATTCTCAATTTGAATTTGCTTTATATAAATATGATCATCCATAAGTACTTTTCAAATTGCATTTCCAGTGAAACATAATTACTAGAATCATATATCGTATTTTGTTGTGTTTTTTTTTTTTTTTTTTTTTTTTTTTACCTTTTGCTGATGAAAAGGTTTTTTTTTTTTTTTACATTTATATGAAATCTGAAGCCTTCCAGTCTACAACATGCTGGAGTTTAAGTAAACAACGAATGCAAGACGACATTAGAGATTGCATTTCAGGTATCAGGATTGGTTACATCCTTTCTCATGTTTTATTCAAAATGTCTTGGTATTAAGCCAGTTGTGCATTTTATAATTTATTGATAAACCATAGTTTTAAAAATTGTACAAGAAACTAACACTCTTTTTTATACATTATCATAAATTATGTTTTGACATTAAAGAAAAAGATTTTTGTGTTGTTGTGTGTGTATATGTGGATCTTGTAATGTATATATATGTTTAGGAATTTATATATAAATTATGATATAAGATAGGAGTTTAATATTTTGAAATGAGATCTTTTTTTTTTTTTTTGAGGAATTGATGAAACTGAGCAGAGCAAATTTTTAATGGTTTTATCCCATACATAGTTGTAATCTGCCACCATTATTACTATGTAATTATTCACCTGATAAACAATTAAAAAAGAGTTACTCTTCATCATTTGTCAATCGATGTGTTGACCTGACTGTCTTTTACTGCTGAGCTTAAAAAAAAACTTTTTCCCTCTCAAATATGAAGTTTTTAATTAAAACATCTGTTAGATTATATGTGTGTGAGAAAGAGAGGGAGAGACTGATCATTCTTAGGCAAAAATACATTATGGCTCTTATATTTCAGAAGTTGCAACATCATCAGCCAAGGAGGATTTGGAGACAGAAATCAAAGAGTGCTTAGAATCACTGGACTTTAATTTTAAAATGATTTTTTTATATATTTGAATAAAAATTACAGATATTGAAAGAAAACTACAATATAAAATGGGCCATTGTCAAATTTTAGAAAATAAGAATAAAAAATGAAGCAACAATTGATTTGAAAAGTCTATGTATATTATAAAAACACAAATATTATAAACACAAATAGATGGAAAATACCAAAACAGATCATGTATATTTATGACTGAGAAGTACTCTTGCTGATAAAAAAGTGAGGATTTTTATCTAAGGCAAATAGCATTTGAAAATTATCATAGAGATTTTAATAACAGAATTCTAAAATGATTATAAGATGAGATACTGCAGGTAAATCTGGTTATGGAGACAGAAATGACTGACAAAATAGGCTTTCTGGAATTTTCAAAAATAGAAAATATGTATACCAGTAACAGACCATTAATCCCAAATTTTTAATTCTACAATAGTTATGATGAACCCATGACTCATGGGTCATAGATTGATCCACACAATTATTTTAAATTATCCACATGTTATTTGTAAAGCACAATGTAATAAAAAAAAAATTCACAGCAAAAGTAATTGAATTTGATATTTACTCAAGGAAGAATGTTAAGCAAATTTAATAAAATACAAACTTAGTATGAACGTGATTAATCAGCAACAGAGAGACATTCTGTGCATGTATGCAAGATTTTATGCATGTCTATAATAAATTTAATATATATTTATTATATATCAGTCTTGTTGTCAGCAACAGTTTTCTTAATAAATATTTATTTAATTTTGGATAATGTTTATAAAATTTTCAGCAAGTAAGTAATTATTTCTGAGTTTATTTCAAATTAAGTAATTTATAATTATAAATATTATTTTTTTCAGATGTTAACCATATCTCACTAGCTAACAGACACAAGCCAAATAAAACAAGTTCTAAGGCCTTGATATTTAAAGTAATTTAGCAAATTTGGAATTATTGATATAGAGAAGAAACTGCATAATTTATAATGAAAATATTTCATATCATATTATGTAGAATGATATACTGAAAAAATATGTAAAAATCTTGCTTTTTAAACTTAAGAAAAGACAAAAGAATATTTAAAAATAAAAAATAAAACAGTATATATCTCAAGGCAGTGTATTAAGAACATTTCTTCTTTCTAAGTACAATATTATAGTTAATAATTTTTATATAGAATATTGTATTACTAGATATAGAAAATCTTTTTCGAAAGGAGTCTTTAAAAGAAGCAATTTTGGGATGTAACATTTTTTTCAGTTTTTTTTAACAAATGATCTGATATTAAAATGCATAAATGAATCACTAATAAATTGTAATACATTGAAAAATAGGATATTAGCACCAAATATATCTTTTCCAATTAATTGCAATTTAGGTGTGCCAATATGTATTCATTTGTTTTAGATGAAAATGCAGATGTAAGTGGTCACACACATCTTCAGTTTTTATCAAAAATAAATCTGAAAATATAATGAGGGAAGAATTGATAATATTAATAATTTTATTAGAAAAAAACTATTAGTCTGGGTCCTTTTAAGAAATTAAGCTATTCATTTGCAAAAATGGACATTCATTTGAAAAAAATGTTTCAATAAGAAGCAGGATTGGTAAAAATATTGGATTTAATAACAACTTAACAAAATATTGGGCTTATTTTAATTGACTTTTGTTGTTGTATTCATCAAGAAGTGCAAAACAAGAATTGAAAACATTTTCAAATATATTGTTAATTGTAATGAAAATTGTTACTTTTATAAATGCAAGAGTTTATTACAGGAAATTGAATTTGAATATTCTGGAGTTTTAATACACAACAATGTTTGATGGCTCAGTCGTGATTCATTTTTAAATTGGATTTTAAACATATTAGAAAAAAAAGATTTTTTAGGTGAAAAAAAAAATGTGTTTATGATAAATTATCAGATATAGACTGGTTAAATGACTTAATATTTCAGTGTGATATCCCTCACTATTTCATTGAACAGAACAAAAAATTTGCAGGATATTGTCAAGTTATATTAATCATGTTTTAAAATATTAAAGTGTTTATGATACAATTATAACACAGGGAAAACATTTTTTGAAAATATTATTGATAAAAAATAAAACAATCTGAAAGCAAGAAGCAAAAATATTATATTGAAAAAGTGACATTCTTTACCAGATAGTTTTAATACAATGAAAAAAACTAGCTAATGATCTTTTATAGATATTTGAGTCAATATATGTCTGTGAGCTATTATTTTTGTCAGTGAATTTTACAAAATCTTCTGAAAGTAACAAACTTAACAAATAACTAACTGCTGCATTTGTAAAATTAATGAACTCTAAATTGGAGTCAAATATACAAAAATTATCTAATAATAAATAATAAATTTTACATTAAATATAAATAATGCAAAATTTAGTGTTATTATTTATTTCATTCAGGTGAATGTTTTTTTTTTTTTTGTTTCTTTCATTCATTATAAAAGTGTATGTAATAATTGTATTTTTAATCTAAATAAACTCAGATTTATATGCATTTTTTAATTATTCATATAATAACCAATCTATGTTTTTATTATTTAAAAAATAATAATTTCAGTTTTGACCTGTTTTTCAAAAAGGTTCACCACCTCTGTTGTATTGCTATTTTGGATTTGTGAAGTTTTTGAATATCAAGAGATCTTAAAAGCCATTAAAAGACTATATTAACAATTAGTATTCATAAGCTTTATACATACTTTGTTGATTTTAAACTAACAATTCTTATTTGAATGAATTCAATAAGATAAGCAATTATTTTCTAAAAATAGCTACGCAGAAATTAAAAAATTTTCAAATGATTCAGGTATTTTAGAAAAAAAGAGAATATGGAAATAATTTTAAATACTCCATTCAGAAGAGTCAAATATCTAGAATCTTGAAAAATTATATAAAAAAAATTAATGATGTTATATGTAAATATAGCCAATTTCTCAAAAATATAAGTCAACATCTTAATATTTGTATTTTTGGAAAGCTGTTTGAGCAATAAGAAGAAATGATGACATTATTATTTTAAAAAAGTAACAGCAACATGAATTGTATAGAAAACCACTTCATAGCATTAAATAATAAAGTATAAAATCATTTGAATTGCTCAGATTTGTGAATGAAGATATATAGAATAAAGAAATTTCTGTTAATTATGAAATTATTATTGATAAAAGAAGTAAGTGAAAAAAATAAACAAATTGTTGGCAAAATTGTGTAACAAATATTATAATAACAAATGTACCACATTATTGGAAGAATGCAGTGAACCATTGAAATGGCAAATGAATACTATTTCTTATTTTTGCACAAGCTATTAAAATGGTAGCAACTGTCTCCTTACAATAATACCATCGATTTCTATATCTTCCATTGGGTGGCACTACTGTAGAGAGACTGTTGTTACTATTTTAAGAATGCAATAATAGTGTTTATATTTAAGAAAAGTGGCAAGAAGATATTAGAAATACAGTCTTGTCAATCTTCTATGAATTTTATATAAGACTTATTAAGATCATAACAACTTATCAATAGAGAACTTTAGATACAAACCAGTCAAAAGGGTTTTAAAATTTTGTATCACAGTAGATCTCATCTAAGTATTAAGAGAAGGTACAAGAAATTCCAGTGAGTATAAATAGTCAATATGTTTTTTGTTTGTAGATTATGAAAAGTTATTTGATTCTATAAGAATTTGCATGGTAATTTAAACTTTGGAACATCTATAAAATTCAGATACACTGTTTATTGGCTAATTCTGAATAATCTATACCTAATTCCAACAATAAGCAATGGTAAGAATGTGTATCAGTATGAATCCATATTTCCAAAACTTAATAATAGCAGTTTTTCATGAAGTACTTTGTGGATTAAATATTGAAGTTAAGGGGATAAAAGTAAATGGAGAATGTTTAAGCCATTATCTATATTTTTCCTTTTATATAGTTATTTTTGAAAGTTATGCTTTACAACTTGAGAAAATTTAGCAATAATTATCATATGAACCCAATAAATAAAAAATAAAGCTAAATAATAAGAAATTGAAATAATATTTAATGACTTTCAAATAAAGAGAAAATAAAGATTGATAATAATGAATTAGAAAAAGATAATAATTACAATTTTTATAGAGATTATTAATATATATGGAAATATAATGGATGAAATTAATCATAAAACTAAATTGGATATATTTGGATCTAATACTTGAATGCTTAACAGAACAATACAGAAACATGAAACCATACAAGAAAGTATGGTGATATGCATATTGGTAGAAATAAGGAGGTGTCAATAGAAGCATAATGCATGGATGAGAGAGCAATTTCTATTACTCTTAACAGTAAAAGAATTGAAAGGCAAAAGTGGAATGGTCTGGAAGGTTTTCTAAATGAAAAAACAAAATAGATGGAAAGGTAAAGTCAGACTAGACTCACAGATTATAAAAGACTGAGGGATATATCACATTCAGGGAATGAAGTAAGAAATATTCAGGCTAATGTAGATAAGTTATGGATTAGATAAACTAAATTAAATGTGGTGGGTCCTGCCTAGCTCTTACGTGAAAAATCACTTATTGAAGCTGACCACAGAAATCTTAATCTTATATTTAAATTTATTTACAAACTGAGAAAGAAGGAAAAAATATTGTTATCAAAATGTATGCACATTTAAAAAAAATATAAAAATTTAATCATCTGTTTAAAAACTATGACCATTATAAGTCTTATAATAACTTTTCCATGCATACAGTTAGAATTATTAAAAGAAGAAACTTTTGTCATGCTAAATCAAATTCTACAAGAATTATATTTTAATAATATATGATTTAGTCTAAATTTAATTTATTAACTGACACGTACTATATTATATTTTATTCATTTGTCTGATAATGCAATTTTCACAATAACTTATATAAATTATAGTTATTAAATGTATAGTTTTGATAATATATAATTTTATTCACAGAATAACCAAATCTAATATGCTACCATAATTACTTTGATCATTTTATTAATCAAACTCAGAGAACCATTTTAACAAACTTATAAATAATGTCTTTTTTCCATATTAATACTAATTTACCTTTAAGTTGCTCCGTGAATAAATTTGAATATTATTAAAGTTATTTATTAGATTATTACAGTTATTTGAATTTACATCTTAATATATAAAATAGAAAATCATAACATTACAATATTAGTCAAAAAACAAAATTTTATAAAATTCTCTCATGACTATGGTTTCATCTATTAATAAAGGGATCTTCTCAAATGCAATTCAGCTAGATACTAACATAGCATTTATGTAATTTACTTCAAGAACTAACTACCTTTAACATAAAAATGAGGTCTTCGTGACATTGATGACCTCAGATTCAAAGAGATTTATCATTTGTGTTTCATTGACTCTTCTTTTTAATTCTTATTTTTATATAAAAGATAACATCTGCATTGTCAAATAATATTTTATGACCTGTATTCAAATTCAATTCATGAATATACAAAGCTGAGTTATGATATGTATATTTAACTTTACACTTATGAACTCTATTATTAAAACTTAATTTACTTTGACTTATATAAATGTTATAACAATGCAAGCACGTCAAGAATGGATCTGCTATCAATTGGAGGATTTTTTTAATAGATTGAATGTTTTTAATTCTAATATTAATTTTTCATTTTACTATTGAGGGGGTGGGGTACTTTTGAGTTTATCAAATTAAAATTTCTAGATTTAGGTATTAATAATGTTTTATTTTGTAATCATATTATTAAACATGAAAATTTCAAATATATGGCCAGACAGCTATCAATCCTTTATTCATAAGAAAATTTCTTTATTGGATTTTTGTTGTAGAAATAGAAGGTGTAATAATTTTGAAAATAATGCTTGTATTCAGAGGAGTCAGTTTGCTTCTGATTATATTGATTTAGACTATTTATAATGGTGAAAGTTATTAGAAATGTATTTAATAAAAGTATCTATAGGCCTGATAGAAATAAAAATTGTTAGTGAGAATAAGAAGTTTATTTCTTTATCATTCAAGTCCTCAATTTATAGATTGGATCATGAAAGACCTTGATTTAAATTCATTATTCAATAGTCATTCCAGTCACTTGCTAGCAAATCTAATTATTCTTGGTACATTTTATAAGATTTCTTGAAGTTTTCATAAGATTTATATGGGTCAAAGTTAATTAAGTCCTAATAAAAGAGTTAAAGTTCATATTTTCATGTACTTAATAAAGCCATAAAATATTATTTGGCAATGCAGAAGTTATCTTTTATTAAAAAATGAATTCAAAAGGAAGTCTCATAAAGAGACTAATGATAAATCTACTTAAATATGATGCTATCAATCTCATAAAGACATTCTTTGATGTTAAAGATGGTTGTTTTTTGAAGTGAATTATGGGAAGACTATTTGTTTTATATATATATATTGTTGGTATCTAGTCGAATTTCACTTGAGATGGTTTATTTGTTAATAGATGAAACCATTGTCATGAGAAAATTTTAGGAAAATTTTGTTTTTGGATAGTATTGTAATGTTGTATGACCACATACATCTTAAAAAGATAAATGATCAATATACATATTTTATGCTGAACAAGCACTTATCAGTTGGTCCAGATCATCAGTGCTCAGTTTATATTAAGATTGCAAGTCTTCAAACTTTAATAGACAATCTTCAGTCCTCTCGACCCTTTAAAGATCATTATTTTAGAAATAATATCATTTAATAAGTATATATTTGAAACTTTGTATTTTTTATTTTTAAAAAATTAATGTTGACAATAATATATATATATTGAGTTTATTTAGTTTTGCTTGCTGATTAAAAAGTGGAAGCATTTTTTTTTTCTTAAATTATGATTCAATGATGTGAATGAAGGGAAAATATTACAATAACTATTATCACATCTAAGCATAGTGAAGAGGACATAATATTATAAAATTATTGCTTCTAATTTTAAAAATTATCTTTTTTAAATTTATAAAAATATTTACTTTTAATAATACACCAATTAATGAAAATATCATCATCATCATTATTATTTTCATTTTTAAACATTGTTTAAAACTTTGTGCTATCATTAATATGCAAATTCTTGTGAATTTATCTGAGTTAATAAATATATTTATTAATATTAGACGCAATATAATTTTATTTTAACTTCTCAAGGGATCATGGCAAGCTTTGCACATTATTGTGATATACCATCAATCTTCACTATACTGTTTTTTTTTTTGTTATGATGTATCATATTCCACTTGTGCTTCCTGTATTTTTAGCTTTATAATCAAGTACATGTCCCTATTTTATATTAAATCGTTTTTTTTAATTTCCTCAGTTTATTTTTTAACTACAATTTCAAATAGCTAAATAAAAGATCATTCAGTGTTGGCCTAAGTCTGTAATTTATATATTGTTTTCATCGTTTATCTTTTCTCATCAAGTGCTAATTTTATTGATATCTTGAATCCGTCTAAGATATGAGAGCCATAATTTAATTTTATCTGCTATGTTTGATAATATACAAAACCTACTGATCATTTTTATTTCCATTTATCCAGCCATCCCATTTTCTAAAAATCAGCTATTGTCTCAGTTAAAAAATTATTTGTTATATATTAAGATATACCATGTTTTTTGATCGTAAATTCAGAAATGAAAATCATAAAGCTCGCCACTCTCAGTAATATATATTGTTTTATATTTGTCTTCATATTTATTTATTAGATGATAGTAATAGTTATAATGACAAACACATGTGTAGTGGGCATTAGAATTTGCCCTGTCAGTAATTTTGAAACCTCACCCTGCAAGCCATTTGTAAGGATACTTGTATAAATTTAAAAAAATTGTATACATTGTTTATACATTATGATATTGCAGAAGTTTGTCTTTGTTCACTTCATTTGGTTCCATACTTTGACATGGACACCAAAAGTCCTCCATAATGTGTTTAACACATGCATATATACAGTGTAACTATACTGTCTAAATACATGGTTTTCATTATATATTATCCAAAGTACAAAGTAAATAAACAAATAAAATAAAGCATATTTGTAATTTTTTACAACATTTCAGCAACCATTTTTTCATCTCTGAGTGACATATTGAACCTGGAAATCTGTCCTGCAGATTTACGCTTCACCTAGTGCCAATTATATAGTCACTAGAACTGGTTTGAACCTGATATATATATATATATTTAATAGGCAATAGTATATATCTATATCTATATATATATATATATGGAGAGAGATGTATAAATGCACGAATATTTAGTTCATCTGCCCATTCAACTTATACACATATATGTTCATATAAAAATTAACATTTAAAAGTTATAAAATTTTGTAATTGTATTTCAGTAACTTTCTAAAACAATTTATATTATATATAAACCAATTTATATTATATATCTTTTGTAAATCTTGTATTTTGCAAGCAGTAATTTATATAAAAAGAGATTTGTCAGTTAAGAGACAAACCTCATATTTATTGCAGGTAATTTGTGTAAAATAAAAATTATCAATTTGAGAGACAAACCGCGGTAGTTTTGAAAGTTTATTGCTTCTAACTTATGTAGAAATAAAATTATCATTTAGAAGACAAACCACAATAGATGGAGAATTTTATTGCTAGTAATTTGTGGAAGTTTAACTATTATTTAAGAGTGAAACAATGCAATCAATTTTATTTTTAACTTTTGCAGACCTTTGTATCATTCTTAAAATACACGCAAGATCATAGATGCCAGAGGTTCTTTAATTATTTCATTTCACCATTTATTGCTCTAGTCTTTTTAATTTGTATATATGGGAATTGAGGTCAACTTAGAATCTTAACCAGGTGTCCGAGTTTGAGGTAGCGGCTGATTCTTTAATGTGTGCCTATGTATAAATAGCTAAAATTTTCTATTTTTTTTTTCGGCTTTTTGTTTTGTGCTCCATTCGGAGAATACTTCACGCAATTTGTGTTGTGAAGCAAAATCATGGAGGGGTAAAGAAAATCGTCCACCCCTACCTCTGGGAAGCTTATCTAGCTCACTGTGCCCGGTTAGAAACATCTAAACCGAATATGCGAACTGTCCAGAAAATGTGTGCTTGAAAGACTCTTCACTCTCTGCCAATGCCCATTTCAAACCCAAGCTAGCCCATGATCATGATCTACCAATTACCTACATCATCGCATCCTCAAGCCCATGATAATATCTATCCTGCCACCAGCTATGAACTCTGAATTAATAAATTGTTCTAATTCTAAACTATATTATACACCGCTGCTTCCTTACTTAATTTTAAAGCTGTTATATAAATGCTAATAAGGTCTGTGTGATTTATTATCTTGCTATATCAATTTTCTGTTTTGATGCAGCAATTTAGAATTAATTGATTTTTCTTATTTTATTATTCTAATTCATTTTGATATGCCAAGAACAATCTAGCGAGTGAATTTAATCCTCCACCCCATTAGTTTCTCCTATTAAACTAAGGAGATGTAAAGTTCCTTTAAAGTTCGTTGTTATAAACTCGCTCGGTTTTATACCAATTATTTTCAATAATTTTATTCTTTAAATGACCGGAAGGTCTTGATATTTACATTGAATTATTACTCCTAACTACAAAATTTAACCCTCATCTCATCATTGAAAGTTGTCATTATTTTAACTAATTAAATCTCAACAGCAGTGAATTTAATATGTAATTTATAATTTTATTTTAATAATAATAGTAACATGAAAGGTTTTTAATGTGTAAGTAATCATAGTTATTTGTGCAGTGATTGCTGGTAGAAATATGAAGATATTTTTGAGATGTGGAAGAGAGCAATTTATCCCTTTTTAGTTTTAACTGTGACCCCTTTCTGTGCATTTATTGATCATTAGTTAACTGCCCGGGATGGTTTGCTTTTAAGCATTCTATTATGCAGGAGAGCATCATATAAGAGTCAGGTGTGTATTAATTTATCGTGGTCATTAGTGACACGAACCATTTATATGTTTTGGGCATTATATGTGTATCATTGCAATCTTTATTTATAATTTTCTTGCTTTGTCATTTATTTTGGGATCTTCCAAATGACCAGTCCCACTATTCATCATCCCTCTAAAAGTAGATGCATTTTCTACTCGGGATCTTCTCCAGGCACCCCAATGAATCAGTGTATGGGAAACATATGGATGAACCATCCCAACACCCACTGTGCCATTACTCTTCTGAGATATGACCTTGGCCATCATGCAGGCATACTCCTTTTTGTACCAATATGCCAAAGCCACTCAAGAGCGTGTTAAATGACCGCCCCTCTAAATACGATTGTGAGTGATAACGTAATACTGCCTTAGTATTATAATAAGTTGTCTATCCACCTGCAATGCTCTCTACCAGTTGTAATTGTATGTCATTCGCCTTCCATTCATTTTAATTTCTAAGTCAGGTTAGCATTACAGCTTCTTTTAGCTGAATAGTTTTGCTCCCACTCATCAGAGTGATCTCCCAAATATTGCACATTTTTCAAATCACACATCCCAAACTCTTATTCATATATATGTAATGACTAATACAACTCATTAGTGTGAATCTATAATATATTAAATGAGGGTTAAGTTACAAGGTATTATTGGTTACCTAATTAATTTATTTGATTCTTGGCATATTAATCGCACCACCATATCTGAGCAACTACTGTTGTTCTATATATGTAATAATTGCACTAACTAACTTTATGTAGTAACACAGGGGTTTTATGTATTTATGTAAATTCTATGATTTATTGACTCATCCCTAAAATGCATGATTGCAAATCAAACCACAATCAAATTTGTAACTACCATTGCCCAGACATTCTATACAGCTATTATGTTATTATCATATTTAATTGTTCAATAAATTTATATTATATTATTTTCTATATTCTCGCATTTGTTATTCATTGCCTGAATCTCTCATATGACTGTTTAGGTTAAATTAAATTATTTTAAAGTAAATGAAAAATGTTATTGGTATTATTAATTAACTCACTTTATTTAAAGTTGCCTTGAACGATATTAAGTATCTGATTATTAATCTATTAAAGAATAGCCTGTCCTGCTCTTAAAGTATTATATTTCATAATAATCATTGGCCAATTATTGAAATATTATTAATTTCCAAGTCTCTTTGCTCACCCTGTTCTCATTGCTAGGCCTGGAGTAAATGAAGGCTTGCTAGTATCCTCAAAAGCATTGTCCGTACAGTCAGAGACCCTGGAGCATGGCCAAATAGGTTAGCATTTAGTACTGTTCCAGACCTGTGTATCTCACGCATTGCTAGACTGCTATACTTTGCTTGGATTCTAGGTCTTGTTGAATGAACACAAAATTTGACTGGTACAGAGTTTGTTTTTTTTTCCAATATACATTTTTTTTTTCAAAAAAAAAAGAAAATTTGTAAATAAATTTTACAATATGGTAATAGCATTTTTTTTCCATCTTGGTGTACAGCACACAATTATGTTTATTTATAAATAATACACACAATTATGTTTATTTATAAATAATAGTTTTTGTTAAAAGCAAATACATTTCATTCTTCATTTACTATTCTTTCCAAATTTGCTGTGCAGTATTATGCATAATAAAATTTTATCTGAGCATAATGCTAAAAGTTTTACAAAATGTTAGAACATACTAAAAGTTGATACTTACTTAAAAATGTCAAACAATTAGAGAGATCCTAATTTCTTGACAACAAGACTACTATTATGTTTCTATAAGAGAACAAAGTTATTGAAAAAAAAAAACCCTATAGCATATTTAATAGTGAAAAAACAAACATGTCTCTATTTACTTTATTTCAAATATAAAATACTCAGTGCAAGATATGTAAATGTGTTCTTCAATTTTATTCTTTATAACTACATTATTACTTTTTTAAAATTTTGTTAATACTATAATCTTAATTTATATGTATATACTCTACATGTAAATAAATATCTGTGTTATGTGTGTGTGTGTTAAAAAGTACTGTACACTTGCATTTCAATAAACAAAGTATTCTAATCTAATCATTGTTTATCAACAAAATATTATCTATTATATACTATATATATTTACATGCAAATGGAGTATGGAATAAAATATAACAGTTTATGGCTCTATTTTATATACAGCATAGATATTTTAAAGACATATATGCAATAGGATTAGTTTATTTAGAAAAGTATAATTTTAAATTTTCTAAAAACATTTAACAATTCAGTTACTTAAACATTTATTCACAAGTAAAATACTATTATTAAAATTTTTGTCCCCAGATACAATTTTAATGTAAAATTTAAGCCATTGGCAGAAATAATTTAACAATATATATGGGATTTGGATACAGACTTTCAAGCTCGCTTTAGCTATTACTCTATCTCAAGTAACTGATGCACATGACACACATGTGAAAAAGATAAATGGTCTCCAATATATGTATTTCGTGTTGAACCAGCACTCATCAGTTGGTCTAAATAATCATTTTTCACACACATATATATAATCAGTGCTCAGTTTATATTAAGATATCAAATCTTCAATCTTAAACAGCCAGGCTTCTATCTACTCCAACTCTTCAACTGTCCATACCATTGAAAATCTGATGATGGTATGCCCAAATCCCTTGTTGATGAATTATATAAATAATGCGTGTATTTCAAAATTTATTATATATATATATTAATTATGTAATTATCAAAAAGTTCTACATATTAAAATATCACTTTTTCTCTCAGAAAAATTAATAATTATAACTTACAAATTTCTTTTTCCATTTTTCTTGTGATGAAAATTATGAAATATAAGACATGTCATGTCCAAATGATGTTAAATTTGAAAATTCAAACTACTGTATTCTTCTATAAAAGAAAAAAAAATAGCAATATCCATCTGCTTAAGAGATTTTGTGATCACAGTGTTAAATTTTCATCTAAAAAAGTATAGTTTTATAGTATTAAATTTTAATTTAAAACTTTTTTATTTAATAATTTGTTTGAAACAGAATTTATTAAAAATTGAAAATATGAGTATGGGTGAGTAATGTATAATTGAATGATTAACTGCTGGAGGAGCCAGATATTATTTAGTTACTAAGAGCTTCAATGCAGAGAACTTCAGTCCACCACTGTGCTAACTTGTTTAGGGCATTTATGTAAATAAATTAAGTATCATGGTAGAGTGACAGATTCTGGAGCTTAAGATTCATGGATACCTTCTGAGCAATTATTACTACCATTACTAATTGTCTATTTTTTTCTTATTTAATGATCAAAATGATAGTTTAAGGCCTCAATGCAGAAAACTTCAGCCCTTCAGTTCACTACTCTACCACTGTGCAACCTGTATAGAACGCTAACGATTGTAGTAGTAGTGTGTTTATTTTTCAAGTGTTGTCTGTCTATTATTTTAACTAAACTTCACAGTTGTGTTGTATATATGAACCTAATTAACATTATTCTCTATTTTTAATTGTATTGTGAATATATTTAGTGAATATATATATATATATCTTTTATGTATACAAAGAAATATTAATCATATTATTAATTTTGAATAAAGAAAATAAGATTTATTTATTTGGTCTTATGATTTTCATATATTAGTTGTTTTTTTTGTAATACTTGTGTCTGTGTGTGTTTGCAGGTAAGTATAAATATATTTATACTTAATATTTTGCATGTAGATAATGTTTGTGTAAATCATATCTGGAACAGTTTACATTATTTTGTATACAGAGAATCAAAACATTTTTATCTGATGTTTTATTTGAAAATTGGCCATTTCAGAGCTTATGGGTCATCACCTGTCTCAGCAATCTGCGTAAAATTGTCACAGATTGAAAGAGTGGCAGCAGTGAACTGCACATTCTGTGAAAAACCTGCTGGTGAAAGGCAGGGATAATGGAAAGGGAGAGAGATAACTAGGCAAGTATTTATAGCTAATCACAGACTGCCATTCTCTGATGGAAATTGTTAAATTCTGCTTGCATATTTTATGTCTGTCCGCACCACCTGGGGCTGCTTTGACCAACAATTTCAATTTGTTTTCCTGGACAATATTTTAAGGCAATCGCTAAAGATGAGCTTGTGATGGGGGGCAATTTTCAACATTTGTATATGAATTCTGTGAGTATATTAGGAATGTGGGGGTGCTAATGTATCTAATCTCTCTGAAGCTATCCAGGTTTGTGAGAGTAGGTATTGCTGAAGTAACAGGATTGTCGGGATAGGAGCAACAGGGATTAAATATTTTGTTTGAAATTGTGGATTCCCTGAAACTACTTTCAGCTTGGAGAAAACTAATGCATTCACTCCTTCCTCATAAACAGGCACTTGCTTTCATATATAGATCAAGAACAAAGAAGCAATAATATTAGTAGGGGAAGCTTTTATTAGCTCATTATTTTAACTTTTATATTTTTAAATCCGAATCACTATGCATTTATTATTGTTGTAGCTCTTTTATTGTTTTTAATAACATTACTGTTCACTTTTAAATATCCAAGAATATTTTTATAAAATATTTTATAAAAAAAAAAACTTAATGTGACATTTAATACTATATTTTTTAATTAACTATATATATATTGAAGAGATTTTAATACATTTTTTCTTCTTTATCTGAGATATGTAGAATAACTATATGAATTTATAAAAATTATAAATGCAAAAAAAAAATCATTTTTAAGCAAACAATTGTTACTTCTTTTTTTAAACAATTTAAAAATTTTTATATTATAAATTTTATATCGCGAGAGGATTTTCAATGCTGGTTAGAATTTTTTTAGATAGTTAATCAATTACCAGCCCTGCTAGATATCCTGTTGTTAGTCAATAGATGGGAAGGGTAGAACACCAAAAACTTTCGAAAATATGGTGGTTGACTGACTTCATTTTATTAATATTCTTCTATGAAGAAATGCAGAAAAGTATTTTGTCTTGCAGTAATACTTAAAACTATTTTTATTTATCTTATTTTCTAAAGACCCACACTATTCTTTTTTTTTTTTTAATCATCACTTTATACTGAATATGTCGCCCTACACTGTTTAATTAATGAATTTAGTAGAATATCGAATTCTGCAGGATTAGATGCTCAGATCGATCCCTTTTCTGGCATTTCCGGAGTTTGAATTTCTTATGAATCCTTAATAAAAAATTCATTCGATTATTTTTTATTGAAAGTATTTACAAAATTGATGTGCATCATTCTTGTTTATTATTATTCTAATACGAGTATGAATAAAATTTAGTTGTTGTTTTTTTACAAATCTTATTAAAATGAGTTAGTTGGCAGGATTTGAGGTATATAGATAATATCCTATTTGCAAAAATTACTCCAAGTGCATAATTATGTATTTGCTTTTTAGAAGAATCTGAATTTTATTGTTATTGTAACAGTCAAATCTGTACATTCGCGTAACAAAATCCTGTTTTAGCAAATCATACCAAGGTTGACCAGCATAGAGTGGTACGAACCACGTTGTCTGATATAGCCCCAATTTCTTTACTAACGCTCAAAGATTTACCAACTTGCGGATGACATATATGAGGCCACAGCAGCATTTTCATTCCTCACGTACCGGCATTAGAACATCGGTAAAGCACAAGACTATGAGAAATTGACTTACTGACTAGTATAGCTATATAGACGATGTGTGGCTTGGACATAATTATAAAATATGGATTGTGATTCTTAACTAAGGATTAACTAATCTATAAAGACTTACCAATGAGCAACATTGAGACATGAAACAAAAGTTAAATTCAAAACTAATTTAATAAAAACTAAATATTAAAATTAATAAATGAAAATAATGATTATAACGTGGCTATATAGGTTTTCTCACACGCAGGTGACTAAGTTAGGGATACAATTTCATATTTGAGGTTGGGATTCACACGCAAGTGATGACTGGGGTTATAATCATTTATGGTTTGCCTAGTTGCATATGGCTTTAATTTACATATACATTTGGGACAATTTAAATCACTAACAGGTGACATTAATTATTTTGGTTACAAATTAGTTACATTACTAGATTTATTACAGATACCTATATCACTCGTAGGTGATGATTTTAATAAGAGCATTTACTGTTTATATAGCAATTCCAATCACGCCAGGTAATTATAGTTTGGATTACAAATCATTTAATTTAGTTTGCTATATAGATATCACTCGCAGGTGATAAAGAAATTATACGTGTAAAATTTACATTTTCATGAGCCTTAAGATTACTATATACATCGAGGGTAATTTGCTCACGACCATCTATGCCTAGTTTATACTATATAACAGGGTCTAGATCCGCTCTAGAGCTAGCAGAAGTGATTATACATATTGATAAAGAATATGACATTTTATTAAGCGCGAATACTTAATATCCTCTATATAGTTTATGTGCTTATGAAATTAGATTCGAATTCAGATCAAAGCTGTAAATACAATTATTATGGCGGGATGAACTGATGATTGGCAGTCAGACTTCAGATACCACGGCGTACAGAAAATACAAAGTCTGATATAGCCCTTGCGTCTTGAGAGTTCCTTTTTACGGGATTCTTACCGAATAACGGTTCCCTTTTCACCATATTCATTGCTGTGGAAATAAGAGACCTTTTAGCCGGCGATTGAACAACTAATTAAACTATGGGAGTCTCATGCTCCATTTCTGAGGATGCAGAATGGGGTGGGATAGCCAACTTCCATCTGGAAGAGATAGTTGTCTGAACTAAGAGTGTTGTGGCGTAGCCTTACACATACGACCACTAAAAATATGCACAGCAACATATATATATATACGCCGTAGCATTTCTTAAAAACACACTCGCACTGCTGACTACATTATATAATAGAAATTAGGACGCTAAACAATAGTTGCCTTCATGAAACTACCGTGTATCAGTTCATTAGGTAGCATCTATAATTATGCTATTAAGGAAAACTTAGGAATCTAATTTGTAAAGCTATCTATATAGGGATTTATAACTTTAGGAGGAGTACAGCACATTCTTAAGCATCATGATATAAAGTTATAGCTTTATGCTGTATTTCAATCACTCCGGTCTACACATTAGTTAAATATTATCTCGAAAGCAAATCTATCTTAAAACAGCTGTAAGCTTTTAATTATCTCTTTAACAAGATATTTTACCCCCTTCAAAACGAGTTTCTTTTGAGCGTTCTGAACAAATACAGCATAAACCACGACACAATGGAAAATCATAAAATTTGGCATAGATTTAAATGTAAGTTTGATGAGCAGATATCACGTAAGTGAAAACTAAAATTTGGCTCTGTTTTAGCATAGTTTGAAAAGGAAATTGCAACGCAATTAGTTTATATCTGATCGACCCAGTTCAAATTTAAGTTGTGTACAAGAATTAAACAAGGCAAATATTATTATTACATTAAAATATGTAAATGCACATATCTTTAAGTTAAAATATGTAAAATCAAATATCACTAAGTTAAAATATGTAAAATAATCTAGAAACTTAATTATCATTTTAGAATGAAGCATTTAAAACTATATGCAACGAAATTTATGATAATTAATTTAAAATCAATCGCTTTAACTAACTTTTAATAACTCAGAAAGGTAAATACGTTGAACTAGATCAATCAGAGATAACTCAGCAAACCAACAAATAAATTAATAAATACATGGAGTATGTAAATCAATAAATAAGATATTAACTCAGTATGAAAATCAAATCAGTTATTAAATTAAATCAGGTAAGATTTTAAGATGAAAACAAAAGAAATCAAAATTACATTTTAATAGTGGTTTTAAAGTACATTATTGCTATGGCCATAGAGTTTAGATTTAGCTAGCTTTAGGAATTATCACATCTTAGTTGAGTTATTAATTTTAAGTAGAGGAAGGTTTTTTTACCAGCTCTTCTGTCTGCTTGCACTTGTTTCATGTTGAAAGGTTCTGTCAACGGACATCTGCTCCATCACACAGCTTCTCCTCTTGCTGCTCCCCACATGGTAGACTCCCTGGGTTAGGAAGGCAAGAAAAATGCCTTCTACTCAGACTACATTATAATTAACAATTTTAAAACATACGTTGTCAATGAATTGACTTGAAATAATGTCCGAATAAATCCAAAATGGCTGCAGAGGCTTATATTATCAGCTTATCCTCCCTCTTCTCGGTCATAGTAAGTTTTTAGATTTGTTTTGCTAATTTTCTCGCTGTATTCCCATAATCGTATAATCATGCTGTTTTTTATTTCTTACAGCTGAGTTTTACAGCTAGACATCCATGATTTCTTTTTAATTACTCAAGATAATTTATTCTACAACTTAGTGTTACTTTTAGTTTTGTAATTAGGTCAACTATAGTGAGAAAGATTAAATTTTATAATACCAATTCTTTTTCGAAAACAAATCTACAGATTGAAAACATCTGGTTATATATGTAACTCGATTAATTTAATTTAGCGATATATGCAGAACTATACATTACTTTCAAATATTAATTTTTTTTAGAATAAATATTTTAAATAAAGAAATTTATAATGTTTTAAATCTGTTAACATTATTCTTTCCTGCATATATGTAGTCTTGTGTTACACATACAACACAATTTCTATTTATTTACTACAAGAAATATATGTCTGTGTGTATATGGGTTTTTACATATATAGATACAATTTTCATATTGTATGCTAAGATATATGCACACATACATGACTAATACATTTAGGTTTAAATTTAGCCTGATTTTAATACAATTTTAACCTGATATACGAGAATTTGGTGCTAGTTAGATAGATAGAAATAATACTATAGTATATAGTAGGTGAAACAGTATGATTGTCAAAGCTGACTATTTCATTATGTTATATAATAATCATTATATGGTAGGTTGTTATCTGAAATTATGAATTTTAATTAACTAAAGGAAATGTCTATAGAAAAAATAACTAGATCCCGATTTACTGATCAATAATTTGATGACTAGCAGCGTTGACTATTAATGGTCGACTGAAAATCCTAAGCTTGCTTTGAAAATCTGTGCACAGTTCAAATATAAAAATATTTAAAAATATTGTTTTATGAAATGAACCATTTTGATTTCATTGCAGATGTGTAAATAACATTTTTGTTATTTCATTTAATTAAAATATTCTACATCGCCCATTTTTGTTTTAACTGATTATCATGGCTATTATTTATACAGGTTATTCAAGTTATATTTTTTATTATAACTAATTTTCATACTGTGGTAATTTAGCAATATAGTAAAATTAAAATACCAAGGGAAGTAATAAACTTGAGCAATTATGACAATTAGTCTTAAAGAAATAGTGTCAAATTGTTTTATTATCTTTTCAGTGTGGTAAATAAGTTTTAAAATTGAATTTTTAAAAGCAATAATTCCTCTCAAAATACTGATTTAAGGCATATATAAACTTGACTTCCATTGCTTATAAATAATTTGTTACAAAATATTGATAATGGATATATGTAATTTTGTTTTGTATATTCAAAAAATCACAAAATAAATAGCTAGAATAGTTTATGTATGTCATATATATGATTAACCAAAATTACTTAATAGCATTCCTAAACTGTATTACATAATGTTGTAAGTTATTTTACTAATGAAAAAGAAAACTATCAAAATAACTCAATTAGATTACTTATTTTCTTAATTTGAATATAACAAAATAAATGGTGATGATATATTATGCTGGAAAGATTACCACATTGAAAAGCAATAAAACAATTTGACACTATTTTTTAATGCTAATTGTCATAATTGCTCAAGTTTATTACTTCCCTTGGTATTTTAAACTGTAAATTTTTAGAATATATTATAATCTTTCCAGCATAGTGCATCATCACTATTTATTTTCTTAAAGATATTAAATTGATTCCTATTCTTACATATATTATGGATAAATTTATATTGAGGTTAGGTAAGGATTTCAATCACTTCCACTATACCATAACTTGGCTTACTATATAAATACTGTGATTAAATACTGTGATATGCAAATCTGAGTATATTTACAGTCAAATATATATATATTAAAATAAACTGTAAACATATCACAGTGGGTGGTATTTGTTCTATCTACATTAGTCCACCCATTAGAAATATATATATGTATTGTTAAAAGGAGGTTGCCTTGCAGCAGCTTGAGATTGTTATTGATATTGGGATTGTATAAGTGTTGACTGATATATATGTATAATGTTAAACACTAAACTGAAAGCCAGGATATAATCCATTGAATCATTTCATGGTGCATATAAATTGCTCTCCATAATTTGTAAACTATTAAATAATCAAAAAAGATTTCAGATTGACTCAGGGTTGCCAAAAGTTAAATTACTATAATAGGAAAAACTGATAGTGAGACTGAAGGGCACTAAGACTTGCCTCAGTAAAATTATCTACATGATAAGTTTAATTGAGTAAATAATATATATGACAACAATGACAAGACTTAAGCTGTTCAAACATCAATAAAAGAGATCATTTAAAAACATTAACATTAATAAATTATGTTTAAAAACAAAAATTATAATGTACAAACTAATGATAGAGATTTAAGTCATCAAAATAGATATTAGGATTTTCTAATGTGCTTGTAATTTTCAAATATAATTATAATGCTAACCTCAAATAAAAGTAAAAATTGCTATGACTTGATACAACTTAGCACTTTAAATCCAATTCATACTCTAACATAATAATTACAACCAATTTGGGCATTGTGTTAATTATTTTTTAATAAATAAGATAAGAGGCAATTTAATTAAATATCTTTTATCCATTTCACTATTTTTATTCTTATACATTAACCTTTTAACCGCTAATTATATTATTGGTTGTATGAGGTAAAAATCAAATCTTTTAATTGGCCAACTCACAAACTGAAGACAAAGCCTATTGTTAAAACATATTCGCCTATAATATTAAATTCAACTCAGATACATTTATAAAAAGTATATTACTAATTTTTCAGGTTATGAAGAGAACGAAAGTTCTTTCAAAAATAAGTTGCTATTTATTTATTCTAAAATATTCAATTTCGGCAACATAAAAGCTATAATATAAACAAAAAGGTCGACTTTTACGTTATAGAAAAGTAAATATTTCTTTTTACTAAATCTTTAATATTTTTACTAAAATCTTCAATATTTTTTGAAAATAATTTTGTTTTTTTAGTATTCTCTCCGAAAATAATTTTAATTTCTCAAAATATACTTTTATAATACTTTAAATCATATTCGAAATGAAAATCTCAGCGTTTTTCTTTATTTTCTTTGATCAGGCGGTTTCTTTGTTCTTTCCAGCCAATCAGAATGTCTTTTTCGGCTGAGAGCATGCTAAGATCCAATCACAAGTAATGTTCTTTCTTTGTTTAGGTTTAAATGCGTTTTTTTTTATTTTTTACTTGTAAAATAATTCGGAAGAGGGCACCTTCTTACAGAACTTTTAAAAACCTATTCAAAACCTATCAAACGAATATTCTAGCATAAGAACTGGCAGAGTTAGAGTGGCGTCAGATGTCGACGAGGAGCTTCGTAAGAGGCGGGAAAAGGGTTAATGCTATATAAAAATGTCCATCAAATAAGAGGTAAAATACTTTAATAAATCATCCTTTTTATGTACATTTATTTGCCTTATCTTGTTTATTATTTTTTTTCTTGGTTATATTCCAGTATCCTGGATTATCTCTAAATGTACGATCTCAACTCCCATTAAGTTGTAACAATAATGATTTTTTTATATATAAACAGAATAGAAAAGTTGATTTACAAATTAATAATAAAGAGGTAGATTTTTTTTTTTTTTTTAGCAAAAGTAATTAATTATAGAAGATATGAAACACTTATGCATAGCATCTCAACAAGAATGGATGCTTACAAGCAAATGTATTATTAAATATTTATGGGGAGATTAAGAGTAAGCATGTATATATTTTTTTAATATATTTATAATTATTATAATTTCTCATGGTTTTCTTCAATTTGGGAGATCATATATATATATAGTAAAATTAATTTAATTAGAAGGAATTTGACTCAGACTTTCAAGATCCTTACACCTATCCACTCCATCTTATACAACCAATACACATGATCACATAATGTGAAAAAGATAAATAATCTCTAATATATGTCTTTTGTGCTAAACCAGCACTCATCAGTTGTTCCAGATCATCATCTCCCATACATATAATCTTAAATTTTTAATTCAATCTTCTCCACCCTTCAACTCTTCAGTCATCCATATCATTGAAAAATCTGATGATGGAACACTTAAAACCCTTGTTGATGACAATATTATTTTCATACCTATGTTGACTTTAAGTCGGCCTGAACCCTCATGTATGCGATCTTAATATGTCCATTTAAATACACAGAAGAAGGATGGGCAAAATACACGCTGAATATGTTATATTTAAATACAAGTATATTGTCTATATGTATTGGAAAAAATATTCCATTTACACAAACATTCATTCTGTCTTATCAGGCAACTGAGAAGAAAGACCATGGTGTTTCTTGATCTTAAACTCAGAGGTAGAAAACCAACAAACTCACCATGCTGTCTAATGCATGTTGGTGAGCAGCCCATTCATGTCCGTATACTATATGAATAATTATATAGTAATAACAGCTGCAACAACAAGAATGTATGGAGAGGACATTAGGAATTTGCCCTGCTCGGTTCCTTTAAGGCCTCCGAGAGGAATCAAAGGGTCTCCTTTCAGTTAATAGCAAACTCCTTTCTGCAGAACAAACAGGTGTTACTGACTTCATTGAAAAATTAAAAGATTGAAGTGGAGTTGGGCTGGAGATATTGCTACAAGAGATGATAATAAATGGATAATTGAAATCTTAAACTGGATTCCTAGAGATTATAAAAGACCCAGAAGGAGACCACATGTTAGATGGATGGATAAAATAAGAAAGTGTGCAAGGGTGATGTGGAGAAGAGATGCTAAAGATCGGAGAATATGGATTGAACTTGGAGAGACCTTCATCTTGCAGTGGATTGATAATGGTTGGTGATAATGATGGCATTGCCTATACTGAAATTAATGTATTAGAAGGGATATGAACTCATATCCTTTCTAATGTATTGTAGGAGTATATATATATATATATATATATATATACTCATACATACGTATAATCAATATGTATACATTATATTTGTATTCTTATTATATTTATAAAAATAAATATATAATTTAGTAAGATAGTATTTTTCATTCTTTAAAATGAAAAAAAGACGTTGACAAAAGATGTTTGACAAGGTTATGAATGACCTTTATGTTCACATAGTTTATCGAATTAAAAGAAATGAATTAACTTAGTGTTTTAATATCGAATTGTATTGTAACAATGTAGAATGAGTATGCTTCAGCAAGCTGATGGAGCGAGATATAATATATTCTATTCTTTTTGTTAGAAGACTAAGAATTCTATTTTTTGTCAGCTATATCCTCATAAAAACTTATACTATGTTCGATTTAAAAGAACAGTGTAAGATAACATCTATATTTTGAACAATTTAATATTCATTAGAAGAAATTTCTAATATTTGTTTAAAGAAAGTAATCTGAATATATTTTCGTGTTCTATAAAAATTGTTGGAATTACATGTTTTAAATTGTAAGCTTCATTTTAAAAAAGAACATGTTTATAAAAACTTCAACTAGATTTAATGTACTTTACAGTATAAAAAAAATGCAAAGTGGGTAGAACACCAATTTATCATGGGATAGATAAAATGCACTTGCCTAATCAAATATATATATGTGTGAATAACGTCTTTTGCTGAATGCCTATAAGATTATATAAAAGTTAGATCTTCAAAATGGAATTATAATTGTTAATAAAGAAACTGTGTATTAAGAAGATGAAATCTACATATAAAGAGGAAACTAAATGTCAACTTAGGATATCCTATTATTTTCTTTAATGTCTAACAATGAAGGAATCAAGAATTGCATCTTCGAAGGATTTTCATTAGCGAGGAACATCTGAGATTATTGTATTAACTTTTATAAAAACCATTTAAGTTTTTTTGAAAATTATAATTGGGAAAAGTTAATTTCATTTTCTTTATCATCGTATTCATTTCTTATGAATAATAAGAGAGAATTAATAATTTAAGATAGTTTTATTTTTATTTATGATCAATAAAGATTTAAATATAGGTTAAGAAACGTTTATATGGGAAAGGGATAAAGTGAACTTGGAGGTAAGAGATTGAATTATTTTTAAATTCACATATTATTATTTTCTATGACATGACACTACATTGTTTATACTAATCCAAATAGGCTAATAACCGTAATGTATGATAAGTGAATAAATGATTAACATTGTTGTGAAGTAAATATTTTTATATTAATAAATATAAGTTATGGACAATCATTTTAACGAATGAAGGTATTACATACAAATGATTGGATTATTATTTGTATAATCTAATTATTGTAAAATAGTGTTAATATAAAAGTCTTAATATTTGGTTACTTATATTTTATATACATTGTAAATTCAGGTAGTGTTATAGGTTAGAAAATATATCTACTGTAAGTAAATAGAATATTTATATTTTTAATATAAGGAGGTAGATATATAAATAATTTTTTATATATTGTAAAATTTAAGTTATTTAATTGTTAAATAAATAATTATGTTTTTTATAATAAATTAAATGAAATCTTCAATTTTGTTTTATTTAATTTAGAGTTAGTGAGATTCGTTATTAATATTACTTTAGAATATTGATAGGAACCCCTGAAGAGAGTAAATTGTTAAACTTCCCTGAGTTCGAAATCTGAGCATAACGGTAAAGTTAATTAAGGTGAAAATTGATTTGATGTGGTTTAGATATAATAATTTATTAATAATAAGTTATTTGTTGGGAACAGATATAGTTTATATCAAAATTATATCACATTCGAGGCATCCTATATGAAGACCTTAAATCTGACTATAGTGAAATGCGATTGCCTTAACTTATCTTGTTGAGAGGATGCATACCGTTACAGTATATATATAAAGATATATTTATATAACAGTTATTTAGTAATCGGCAAATCTATTGCAACTTGATGATAATATAGAGAGTAAATAAACAGTAAATTTATTAATCAAAAATTTTTTCTTTTGCAATTTAAGTATTATAATTTCCACTAAATTTTAGTCTTTAATTTTGTAATATAGCAATTTTATTCTTTCATTTAGAGATTTGTACAAATATTAAAATTGAACTTTTATTGTTGCAGTCAGCAGAAAATAATATACTTTATGATAATTTGCTTAAGCTTGAAAAATGTACATATGAGGCTTACAATATTCCTTTATAATATATTGTATTATTTATTCTGTTTGAAAACATTTGCAATATTTAATTGCCATTTTTAACATATTTTCCCTCATTTTCCAATAGCCATTTCCCTCAAATAGAACAACAGTTTTCAAACTTTTTCATCTGCAGACCCCTTTACCAAAAACTTTTAAAATCATCGACCCCTAGTCATTTTCTTTACTTGCTCGTATTAATAAATGTGTATAGTACTCGATATTAAATGTTTCGTTAGATATCAAATTTTTTATTTTAATCACTTGTAATTAATGATTGAAAAAGATAAAAGGATTACAGAATATGGCATTATCCTTTACATCATTTAATATCGAAACCTGCACTAACGAAAATTAAAGCAAAAAAATAGCAGTTTTTTTTTTTTTAATTTTTGACATTTATGTAATAAATATGTAACTTCAAAATAAGTACAAATATTGAAATCACTTTATTAAACATAAAATTGAAGTGAAAAATTCAACATATTTTGACAGAATTAGACATCAACAAAATTGCAACAACGAAAGATTTTAATCAGAAATAAAAATACCAAATAAATTATCTTGGAAAACTAAATTTAATGAGATGGGTGCTTCTGGTGATCTGTAAGCAATTTATCTTTGTCCTGTTTTAAATTAGTGAGTTGCATTATCAAATCTCCATGTTCAGTGATATGCAATCGATGTCTGTTTTAAAGCAGGTTTTTAAACTACAATGAAACCTCTCTCTACCAGATATGATGATGGAAATGCCAGCAAATCCTTTTGTACAACAGTCCATAGAACCGGTTACAGAAATTGAATATTTTATTGCAGCCAAAACTTTTGATAACCCTATTTGATTTATACCTTGAAATCCTCATTCACGCTGATGGTTATCAGCTCCTCTTGCAAAATTATATTTGGTTCTGCACTAATAGTGTATGGATTTATTATTCAGTCCTGTATTTCCAATGATAAAATATTTTCAAACCTAGTTTTGAAATCTAAGTGAAGAACCTCCAAGTGGGGTTAACATACAGCAAGATGTTTTTTTCTTGGATTGTGCCTATCTTAAATAAGTTGGAGAATTGGGAAAGCTCAGATCCTCCAATATTTTGCTTGAAAAACATTAATCTGGCAACAAAAGCTGATATGACCCGTTTTGCTTTGATGAGATTCAAATTGTCTTTTTGCAGTTGCAAATTAACATTATTAAATTTTCCAAATAAGTCAGTTAAATAAGTAATATCTGCTTTACTGTTAAGTTAATTTCTTTCAAACTGGAATTCTTATTTTCCAAAATTTTAAACATTGAAAAAGCATGAAAAATCAAACATAAATCTTTTGCAAGCCAGTGGGTTTCAGTATGGAGAACCAATCGATAGAAATTTTTATTGCTTTCCTCACATAATCAAGCGAACAGTTTAGTGTCCAAAGCATTACTTTGAATTTTTTTCACATCTGTTATAACAAACTGAAGCAATTAATGCAATTTGTCATTAAGGTTCTTGGCTACTAAATGTTACCTATGGACTACAGAGTGAACTGCAAGTGTTTATAGATATGTGTTGTTTCAAGTAACATGAAATTGTGATAACAATCAACCATAACTGGTGCTCCATGTGTCACAACAGATATTATATTTGTCAATGGAATTGCTTTTCCATTGAAAAATAATTCCATCAATTCACCTCTGGTGTCAGTTTCTAAAGTTCTAGCAAAAAGCTGCTCTTTATGCTCTTCGTGATACACCAGCAGCAAAGCTTATTACCAGGTAATGCTGTCACATCCAATTGGAGGGGAAAAATTTCTTTTTTAAAAATGATTACACCGGCAGTTTTCCACGTCATGTCTCATTTTATGAATGCATCTTTGAACTGTGTTATTACTCAAAGGAATCCGTTTTATAACATTTTGTGCAGTTTTGTGCAGCACAGTGTTCAGTACCACCACGATGGCCAGTAGAAGCAGTTTCTTCCCTACACTGTGCGGCATGATGAGTAGTGATAGGATGCATGATCCTCTTAATCCATTATCATTTTACTTCTGTGTTGAAACAAACATGTTATCTTTTGTAGTTCTCTTCAGAACTTTATCTTTAAGTGATTGAAAGTATGCCAAACCTTTTTTTTTTGTCAAGGGGAATTCTGTTCAAGTGATGTGGTAGTTTTGATTGTTTAATAGCATCATTGCTAAAAACTTTTTAATAAATGGGACACATTGGCAATTGTTTGTTTGATAATGACAGGACAAATCCTAACTTCAAATAGTCCAAGGTGAACTATCTGCAAGATTTTTGCTCAAACTCAAATAAATAAACTATCCTCTGATTTTTTTTTTCATAGTACTGCTCCCCAATAAATACTTATATTCAAATAAGTACATGTCACATCAAACGAACCAATTTATAATGTTTTATGAAAGCATGACTGTACAAGACTGATAGATTCTGTAAATATTGAATATTTTCTCATCGCACCGCAAGCAAGTGCTTACCTGCAATGTTTTTTCATATCCACACTTGCTTTGATACGTTCTATAAGACAATGCACAGACATGTTTATGCTACATGTATTTTTACGCATTCTTACGTATGACTCTTTTAATGACACATTTTGTCTTTTCATTCTCAAATTTGGTATATAATGTTTGTTTGTTTTTTTATCAAAAAAGTGTTTCTTGAATTATTTTACTTCTTAATTATATTCCAATTGGAATCATAGATACTTTGAAGTAACAAACAAATGGTAGTATTGAGAGCGTCTATTTTTACTGTTGATGACTCCCAAATTTTTTTATTGAGACTATCTATCCCTAAAAGTTCAAATCAACACCAGGAGTCAATATCGACCACTTTGGGAACTCTTGAAATAAAATGATTTATAAAATAATATGATAAATAATATTAGTTGTAAAAATAATTATTTCTGTAGTGAAAAGTTACATTTCAGTTATCAGGGAGTCGCCCCCCCCCCCCGCTAACTTTAGTAAAAACACATTTTTTTTAAATATATGTGTCTATGCAGTTTAGTTCATAATTTGCACTAAGATACTTTTTTACATGATTTGCTTGAATTTGCAACAAATATTATGTTCATACCCAATAATTTTTGTGTTAAATGACTTACCATCTAGTACATATTTACTATCATATATTTAGAATAAAACTTTTAAATTTACTTTATAGAAGCATATGAGGAGTAGCTGAAATCATTTTTTTCATTCACTATCAATTTTTCAAACGACAAAAGGTTATCTTACCCCCCCCCCCAATCATGATTTATGAAGTAAAACTTTCCAGTAACAATTTGATGTTCAAATTTGAAAGCTTGCCCATGATTTTCATTTTGAAAATATTATGGATTTTATTAGGTTTCTAAATGGCTAGCAATGAAGACTTGACAATATTTGATAATTTTCAGTGATTTTTATTTCTATAAATGAATGATATTTTTAAGTTTTTTTAATCTTCATATGTTATTTAATCAAGAAAATTATGCTATTTTTTTGACTGTTTAAAATTGAAAGCATTTTTTTATTGTTAAAATTTTACCTCCAGTACAGTTTTTAATGTCATATTCTCACAATTAAAAGTTTGTATTAAAAGTGTATGCTCATCCTCAGAAAAATCAGAATTTGATTTGACCTTAGTTTTATAAATATATTTAACATTCTTAAAGCTTTACATTATTAAGTAGCATTTGTTTAAATCAGTAATTTTCAATTTTTTTCCCCACTAGCATACTTCTTGGCACTCCATAAATTACATTCTTTATACTAGTAAAATGTTTACAAGTAATATTTTTGCTATTATTTCGCATTTATATATTATAACTATACAAAAAGAAAACAATAATAGAATTAAAAACAATGAAAGAATAAGGTGATTGATTTTGTATGTTTATTTATATTCAAACTCAAACGGTATAATAAATATATCACCAATTACATAAAAAAAAAAAAAAAAACTACATTGTAGTATTTAATTGATATATATATATATATATGTTTTTTCTATTATTATTCATTTTTTTGCACATCCCCAAATGTTCTGGCTCATACTTTTGGGTATGTTCATATCTCAGTTTGATGATCACTAGCTTAAATAATTGATCAGTAACTGATTTTAGATAAGTTTTAATTCAGGATTTGTTATACAAATTTATAGTTTGTTTATAGTAATTTTTAATTCTATGTTTAAATGTGATGTATGTTTGTTTTTTAAGTATAAAAAATGAAGTTGTGTAAGACCTTTTTTTTAATCATGAAATTGTATAATTATTCAATGTAGTCACATCAAGTTATAAGAAATGTCATTTTATTAAATAGGATCCCCATCATAAAATTAGTTCTGCGTGATAATTCCCATTTTATTGCTTGAACCCCAGTTATTTTAGTTCTTCGTTGACCTTTGTTAAGTTTCAAAATGTATGATTAAATTTTCAATTTGAATAGAGTTTATAGTAAAATTAAAATTTAATTATTATTAAAACATTAAAATGAATAAATGTAATGGAAATGTTGAAATATTTAAAAAATATTAAAACTGGATTTAAAAATAAAAAATAAATAAATAAATGTGTTTATTAATGTGAAATAAAAATAATTTTCTACTTTCTCACTATATGAATTTTTAACGCTTCTAAAAAATATTACTAATTATAAAATTTAATATACATTTTTTATTAAAAGTATATTTTTAAAAATGAAAATAGCTTTGAAACTCAACAAAAAATTATCTTTAGGAAAACAAACACATTTTATCTTTACTAACATAACAAAAATTCCTTATCAATTTATGTAAAAAGTAATTGTACTTTAAAGCTGTTTTTTTTTTTTTCTATTTGAATAGCAGAGAGGGGAATGTATGAATAATATTAATAAAAGATTTAATTATAAAAATACAAATTATATGTTTACATTAAATTCTAGTCTCTGAGATACATTATAATGTTTAAACAACAAGTTACTATAACTGAGCAACCATCATTATCATTAGCATTTATTATTGAGTGAATATAGTGATTTTAATTTCAGAAAAGAGAAAAAAAAGATAAATATATTACAAATGAATTTTGATATGATTAGACAAACATATGACTAAATCATAAACACATTCCCATGGTTGGTTTTAATCTTGTTTGATCTTTTTCAGTGCGATATATATTTTTTTTTTTTTTACAAATTTACGTTTGAAACATTTCAATACCTTGTCTAATTAGCTTAGTTATATTTTCCCAATAAAAGTAATGAGTATTGCACTTTCATAGAATGTTTTTAGGATTTTTTTATAATATAAATCTGTTGCACTTCTTCTATAAAACTGCTTATTTCACTATAAAATATTTATTTTCAGAGCCTGCTTTTATTCATTCATTTTGGGCACACAATACAGTGATATGATTTTATAGTAGTAGACTTTTTAGTATTTTGACATTATATTTTTAGAATCTTATGAATCATTTTTAAGTGAAATTTTTTTAATACTTCTCTAGCAACTTCATATCTTGATATCATACAACAAATTGTGTCAAATAGTAGCTCTATTTACAACTAATTTAATTGCAGTAATTTTGTCACAATAAAGAAATATTCTATTTTTTTTTTTAAGTTTTAAATACAGCAACACAATGGTGTCTTGTTGTATTTAAGTAGCTAAAGCTGTCTTTCTATTTAAAAAACTATCAAAATATTTAAATTGACTATCAGTCTTAAATTGATAACATTATAGATTAAAAATTACTCAAAATTTTTTTTATGTCTATTACTCTCTGACAAAGTGGGGTTTTTTTTCAATGTTAAATACAAAACCAAAAATTTTATAGGTTGCATTCATAAGAATAAATACATTTTTGATCATCTTTTGAATTGGCAAAGGTATCACAGTCATTATATTGTAAGTCTGAACGTCTTTTTTACTTTTAAGTACTTCAAATTAAACACTCCATTAAACTTGTATTGTATCATGTTTTTACTTCATGAAGCTGCCTATAAATTATTTTTAAAATCATTATCATAAAATGGAAAACAAATTTGGAATCAGAACCCATTCTTGAATAATACTAGTTTTCATTTTAAATTCCTCTATATTTTTTTTTTTTTTACTAGCAGCAATATTTCTTCACATTCCATTATATAGACACAAAATAGTACCAATTGATTTTAAAGAATTTCCTAAACCCATTTGATTAATTGAATCAAACATCATGAGTAAATTAATGAAAGCAATATGTAAGTCACACTTTGATATTTATTCTTTTCTAATAACAAAAAACATGTCGATAGTGCTTCTTGATTCTTTAAAATTATGTTGACTTTTTGATAACCATTTATCTACAACTACACAGAACCTAATTAACACTATTCTTGTTTGTATTTTACTGCATCAGATAACAAAGGCATTTCATGATAATTCCCAAAGAAATTATAGCAATAGAGGCATACTTATGATGGAATGGCACAACTTCATGGGTCTTTATATTCCTAAAATATTTGAATAATTTAGAAGTAATATATCATATTTTAAAACTTCTCTGAATGTCTCATCAGTATATACATTTTCCCCCATTTTTTTAAGATTATGATAAAGCTATTTTAACTTCATTAAAATCAATATCATGATTGAGTTTATATATATATATATATATAGTTAGATTGAATATGTTATTAAAAGCCATCATCTTAATTTTTGTATCTTTATTAAAAGTGGGTTTCCTTATTTTTTTTCACTTTATGAAAAATTGTAGAAAAGAATGTGATTCACTGTTTTAAAAGTATTTCAATATTTATTTCTAGGTTAATGTGTTACTCACATTATATCAAAAAAAATTAAATGGCCATCATCATTGAATGATTATAAATTTTCACATTATTAATGTAATAATAATGTTTAAGCATTCTTTTCATTTGTTGATCTTCTTACCTTTAAATCTCTATATGGCTTATGAAGCTCCATATTCAAGTTATTAGTATCCTTACCAAGCAGAAAATTCCACTTGATTTTTTAAATCAAGTTATTAATAATAATATCATTATTAGAAAAGTAGTCATAATTCTTCAAGAATAGATTTAGTCATACTAGATGCTTTTAAATTTATTAAGAACGTTACAATCTTGAAATATGTATTTTCTGTTAGTCAAAATATAATCCAATTCTGCTGTATCTCCATTTGAATGCTTTCATGTTCATTTTCTTTTAACATTTTTTTCAAAAAAAGAATTCATAATATAAAGTTTTTATTTTTATGCAAACTCCACAAATCTCTGTCCTCTCTGATTTCTATTACCATAACCAAAATTACCTAAAGCACTTTCATCTTTCACTTGATTACCAATTCTAGCATTAAAGTCTCCCATAACAATTTTAAAATGTTGTTTACTCTGATGAAAAGTCTTTTGTACATCCATATAAAAATCTTTTACTACTTCATTACTATAAGAACTTGTTGGGGCATAAACCTGAATTATCTGCATTTGGTATCTGCTATTAGGTTAAATAAGTAATCTTGCTACTCTGTCCAATACACCAGCCAATTTCACAATGTTGTTCTTCACCTTTTATTTATAATGAATTCTACTTCACTTGTACTTCCAATATTTGTGCCTTTATAGTAGAGTACATGTCCACTTTTAAAATCAATTGTCTCTTCACCTTTTCTTCTAACTTCACATATCCAATAATGTCTCATTTAATATAAGACAGTTTTTCTTTTAATTCTTGCATTCTTCCTTCACTGGAAAGTGATCTGCAGTTGTAAGTACCTAAATAACAAGTCATCATCAAATGGCAGTCTAGGTCTGCAACCAGGGGATTCTTATCACTCTCCGCCTCTGGCCACCAATCTCTGCCTTGGTTGGTGACTTTACAGCCTCCTGGGAATGAGGGCCATGATTTATTTTTGTCTGTCATGATTGTATATATCTATTAGAAAAATAGTTTTTATATACACATATATTCATTCTGCCTTATCATGCAAATGAGAAGAAAGACCATGGTGTTCCTTGATTTTAAACTCAGAGGTAAAATGCCAATAAA
Source organism: Epiperipatus broadwayi (assembly GCA_028023455.1). Lineage (NCBI taxonomy): Eukaryota > Metazoa > Onychophora > Udeonychophora > Euonychophora > Peripatidae > Epiperipatus > Epiperipatus broadwayi. Next base: position 362,155 of record JAQFVV010000317.1, read on the forward strand.
CTCATTACACTGGCAAATGCATATTGGTGAGAAGCCCATCCATGTTTGTATACTATATGAATAATCACATAGTAATAACAGCTGCAATGTCAAGAACATGTGAAGTGGACATTAGGAATTTTCTCTGCTCAGTTTCTTTAAGGCTTACAAGAGGAATCAAAGGTTTTCCTTTCAGTTAACAGCAAATTTTCTTTCTGCAGCCAGATTTATTATATGGCACCATAAAAAGTTCATAGCTAAATCTATTGTTATGATTGTTTTTCTGCTTCAAGGAATTTTGAAGAAATACAATCACTTTTGGCAACTAATTCTGGGAGATGATCATAGCATCCAAAGCTCATTTTGACCAGGATAATTATAATTTAAATATTGATGATAGTAAAGTAAAAAACAACAATAGAAAAGAAAAAAAAACTGTTTTCATTAAATAGTACCTAGTCTTTGATGAACTAACATTTTAAACTGTAAGTCAGCAGAAGATACTTGTTGTCAGACATTTCTTATTGATTATTCATGGCTTTTACATCTGAAGGTCATTCTTTTAATTGCCACCAGTGCATTCTAATTGTCTGATTAAAGTCTCTGCTGTCAAGTTTTTGTAATAAAACAATTGCATCATAAATTTTAATAAGATTTGATGTTCTGGGGTACCTTATAATATTTTGAATTCTTTTACATCAAAATTGAACTTCTTATAGCAGAAGAGCATAATCTGTTCAACATTTATAGCCAATTTACTTCAAAATAAATTTATTAAATTTTCTAACTACTGTGTCATAAAATATGATACAGAGGTTATCACGTTTATTTTTTAGATCTGTAACTTGGTATTTATATTGGATGAATTTTTTAACTTTTTCAGTGTCACAAACAGGCTTGGGATTTTTTATTTCAAATAACTTTTAGTCATCCTAACTAATCTGTGATAGTGAACTATAAACGAAAGCCTAACTAATAGGTAATGGTCATAGCTCTAATTTGGATGAATCATATATGTAGTGATTATAAAAAAGTAAAAATAAAATATGTAATTATACTATAATTTGTTTTTTTTCTTTACTGATAGAAAAGCCATTATAATACTGTTGTGGGTGTTGAAACCTTGGATATCTACATTTTTAAATTGTTGTGCAATATAATATAAAATATAAGATAGAACTTTCAAAAAAAAAATATTTTTTTTTTTGGTATTATTGCCTTGCATATTTTTGGACAGTGGTCCAATGTCATATTCTGAGCATGAGATCCTCAGTACTTTAACTTCTTATATACTCCCAAATAATAAGACCATTTAATTTGTTTATTAATGGGAAACATTATAAGATTAAAAGTACCCTACAATTATTTAAATCTACTTGCAGTTTGTTTTTTTAATAATTAAAATTCTCTGGAAATGTATGTAAATAAAATATCTAGTTTATTTTATCACATGTGAATGGCAATTCTATGTAATAGTATTTGATACACAGATATGATTGAAAATTTTAAATATTGCATTCAAATATTTTTAAAATTCATAACTTCAAGCTGTTGTTGTTGTTGTTTTAATATTCATTTAAAAAAACATAAACATAACTAAAAAAAAAAAATAGTTTTTTTTTTTTTTTTTTGTAGTGGGTTACTTGTCTAAGTATATTTACTAAGGCAATAAATCTAAAGCATGTGCAGTTGAAAATGCAAAGGTAGGGACCTCTACAGGTCTAATTTGAGAAAAAAAACATTTAGTAAATGAAAGAGATAATATCTAGCAACCCTCCCTCACATTTTTTATATCTTCTCCCTCTCACTCTCTGTCTTTTTTTATTATTTACTAATCTTAACTTACACAAGTAAAGATAGAAAACCAAATTGGAATGAAAGGTACAGAGGTAGTTAGTTATTAAGGATTTTTTTAAAATAAAATATTGTATTTTCTGTTTCTTTATATATGTTAGCAAAAAAAATTAGTTAATAATGAAGTTTCATTTGAAACACAGTCTTGTGCAGTTTAATGCAGTGCTCAAATATTATATGATTTTTTGAATAATTAGCTATGTGGTTATTTTTTAATTCAATAACCAATGAGTAGACTATCTTATTTTATGATGGTGTGAGATGGTATAATTCATTACAAATATAATTTAACATGAAGAAAGAGAAAAGAGGATGCACAATCGTGAATTTGACAGAATCCATCATTACAACCAGTATAGCATTGAAGATAATGAATCAGTCTGAAGAAGTGCTATTCATATATATGCATAAATTATCAGTGGTTTTCTACTACTTAATAAAGAGACATTCTAAAAATTAGAGAAAGTAATATAATAATAAGTTTGGTGTAACTCATATTTTAGATTATTTTTTTAAAAAGATAATATTTACTAATGTGCATTTAAATAAATTTATAATTTAAAAAGATAAAGATATTTCATGAACTCAGCACTCATAAAAATAAAATATCTCTTCATTGATTATGAAAGTAACATATTCTAGTGATATTATTTTTACATTCAGAATATCAACTCTTAATCAATCACTTAAGATTATCTTGGTGCCTTTTCACTAATAATTGATGAATACATTTACAACAATTATTTGAAGGGAAGGATTGTTAGCTTGGGATAATCATTGCCTACTTATGAACTAAAAGAATTTTCAAAATTTATGCTGACCATATAGTAGGCAAATGGACATCATTGTGTTATGGGTTTTTCTATTAATTCAGTTCAGAACTTTCAATCATGTTTAATATAGGGTATATGAGCACAGACCTTCACATGGCCCACTACTCTCCACTCTATCTCATGACCCTGATACACTTGAACACTTATATGTTGAAAAGATAAATAATCATCAATACACCTATTTCATGCTAAACCAGCAATCATCACTTGGTCCAGATTATCATCTCTACACATATGTGCAATAAGTGCTCAGATATACATTAAGATAGCCAATCTTAATACTTAAATGGATAGACTTCAATTCACTTCACACTCCAAAGATACTTATATTGGTGATTATTTATCTTTTCAGCATATATATATATGTTCAAGTGTATCAGTGTTATGAGATAGAGTGGAGAGTAGTGGGTCGTGTGAAAGTCTGTGCTTATATACCCTATATATTACATATATTGATACAGGTATGTAATAAGCCTGTATTTCAGTTAATCATGTTTATTCTAAATTTAATCTTATATTTTATAAAATAAATGAAAGATTTTGACCTGAATATGATTTTGTCAACAATTCTTAGAATAATGATAGAAATCAATTAAAATGAATTATTACTATAGGTATACATCTTCGAGTCATTATTTTATACGTATTACTTACATATTTGAAGTAGTTATATAATGCTGTATAAAGGTATTGCTGTATTTCTTATATTTTATTTGGATTTTTTTTTAATCAAAGACAGAACTTTTTTAGTTACTTTATTTCATGGATAAAACTGTTAATCTCTATATAATTTTAATATAAATCTGCTTTTTTTAAACCTTCACTTGTATTAAAATTGTAATTGCTGTTATCGTTATACTTTCTGAGTTCAACATGTTTAAAATTTAAATATTAAAAAAAAAAAAATGGAATCTTTTAAGAATAGTTTAATTATTTAAAAATTATTAAATACTGTTATTTTTTTTTACACAATAAAAACGTTAATTCTTCTTACTTGCTGTGTGAAATTAAATATTAGTTAACTTAGACAACTTAGAAATAAGTTTTCAAAATGAAAAAAAAAAAATAGTTTGATTAAATGTGCTAAAAAGAGAGAGAAAGGAAGATATAGGTAAATAAGAAAAAAAAGAGATCGGTTTAGTAACAAAATGCACATAGGAAGTGTATGCGATCAAGAAATAAAAAGGCAAGATTAAAATGATTATTGTAAAATGACATAAAAAGAGGTATTAGGAAATAATAGAAAAAGATAGTATGTATGTGATAAAATGAATTATTTTTTTAATTGTTGACAAGTATCATTGACTCTTGGCAATTATATGAATAATATTCTCTTTTGTCATGAAATTTGCATCCTAATATATGGAACTAATTTATTGTTGCTTTCTCCTGTGTTGGCATAACTGTGATTAATTATTGCTAAAATCAAATTACATGGCTACTGTCCACTATAAATATTAGTAGTAAAATAAATAATAAAAATAAAAAAATCATTTAGAAGAAGGCATGGCAAAATAGAAATCAATGAAAATAAGAATATATATATATATATATATATGCAGAGATTGTTAGAGAAGAGTGAAAGTGAACAATAGTAAACAAAAAAGATTACATTTAGCAATAGCTTGCATTATTAAAAATATTCAGGTGTAATTTACTTAGTATTTTTATTTTTGCCAAAATGATTGTTTATTAAGAAGCAAAAGAAAAATAATAAAGAGTGATTTTATATATATGGACTTAATAATATTGGCTGTAAATATTAAATGGTAATGTGCCTGAAATTTGAATTGTCTGATTAGAAGTCTTTATTTAATTTTCTTAAATATTTAAATGATTAAATGAATATGTCTTATGAACTTAAATTATAACTTGATTTTTAGGAGTCCATGAGGACATTGCTGTCCAATTTAATGTTTATCTTAATAAAAAAAATAAAAAAATAATTATTTAAACTACATTTGTATAAGACTTTAGATAAGGAGATAGAAGTATAATCATTTTTTTACTTACATCATAGATTACTTTAATAATAGAGGATATTGTACTAATATAATCAGTATATTGGATCATATGTCTAGAGTAAATTAAGGATTTTTGTTATTAAAGTAATATGATTAGTAATAATAATAGATTCTTTACAGATATTAAAAGTAAATTAATGCTCGCAAAACAGGCTTTCCAAAATAAAAAAGCCTTTCTACTAAATAGACAAATTAATGTCAAAAATGGAATAAAATTTATTAAAACCTTTGAAGAATTCCAAGATATTAATGTGGGACTTGATCTTTGAAAAAGTTGGAAAAAGTAAGATTAAAAAGTTTAAAAGTATTGCTTTAAGGCAGTTTTAACTAAGATGAGTTTTATGAAAAACAAAAAGAATGATCATATATTAAGAGAAATTGATATATAAAGAGAATAATTATGAAACATGTTAAAACTGAGGAAATGGAATCGCTGGGATATATTTTGAACATTATTTTTTTTTATAAAATGTTTTGGTAGATAAATTTTTGGGAGACCTAGGATATTGTATCTTTAAAATATGATCATTGAAGTTGGCTGTAATTTTATTTTGCAAAATTGAAAAGAATAATTAAGAAAAAAGATATGGCTGCAATAATCAAATATCATTACCTATGAAAACTGGTGTTATTGATTCTGTTCATCTCCAACATTTTTCAGTCATTATCACAACAGGATGAAGATTTCTCCAAATTTAATTCAGTTTTTTTTTTTTATTATTTATAGTCTATTTCTTCTCATTATATTAGCAAACTCCCTCCATTTCTTACATCCACCTCATATTTTTTTTCTGTTTTTTTTACAATCTCTTGACATTTCTTTTAAGACTTCAATTGTCTATTTGTTGTCACATTTTTTAACAGTATGTGTATGTTTGTTTCATTTCAACCTCTTAATTCTTTAATTGACACTTGTTTATTACTTCACCCACTAATTTTTCTTTTAATATTTTTATTACTCATATATTTTTTCATATTTCATTGATTGATTGGAAGTCTTATTGTTTTCTAATAACTATTCAAATCTCAGATATATGATATATCATATCTATTAAAAATATTTCTTTCCAATGCAAAGGTATTTCAAGCAGAACAATCACTATACACTTTCCATACAGTTTAATTTAATTTTATATATTAATAATCACTGATTTGTAACAAGGTAAACAAACTGCTTGTACCCTAATCTATCCTTAAATAAAATTTATTTAGAATAAAGGCTTGTTTCTTTTAATATTAAATTGTTTCTACTATTAGCACTTCATCAAACTTAATTCTGTGTTAGCTTAATCCAGTATCTTTCTATTTGTAATCATTCTATTCTTTTAATTCATGATTATGGATCTAATTTTCTTATTTAGTCCTACTTTTTATTTCTTCTGATAACTATTGCAACAATTTTGGAATCTCCAGAGCATTCTTTATAAAAACAACCACATCATATGCTAAATCTAGATGATTTAAATAAGATCATGTGCTTTTATTTTTCTAGCTTGTCATTTTAATCCACAAAATATCTTTTATAAAATTACATACACTGGATAATAAAGTTTTGTATCGATAAATTATTTGGGTAAATATAGAGAGCTTTTTTTAAAGAGTTTACAGTAAGTAGCACTTGTCTTCTTTTATTACTTTACCGTTAATAGTGATGTTATCATTTTAAAGATAGATTCAACTTATATAAGTAATCCACTCTATGTTTTTTCTGTGTACATTTTTATATACCGCACTTTTTTTTTTTTTTTGGTGCACGATTATCATGATGCAGATTATTAAAAAAAAAAAAAAAAGTGAAAATAAGCATTGCAATCTATCAGAAAAGATTTTCCAGAAGATGGAACATATAAAACCGAAGACTGCATTGATCTTTATTTTGTAATTCAGTTGTTACTAATTTTCTTTTTTTCTGAGCCAATATAATATCTGGTAGAATGAAAATAATATTTAGCTTTATTTCTAGTTAGCATGCTTTCAATATATTTTTATTATATTATATTCGTGGCACATAGTGCTGCGATTAAATGGTTAACAACCAAATATGACCTTTGGTTTGTACGTATTACATTTTATATTGGCCTAAAATTGTATACGTAAGTCTGGAAGTTAAATTTATATTATTTCGGTTCTGTCTGTATTTATTTAAAATGTTTACGATATTAATAAAAAAAATAATAACCCTCTTTATTATTTGAAATTACGATTATATAAATGTATGCTTACGTAAGTATAACGCTTCCTAATTAATGAGTTGGATTAATTATGTATATTAAACTATAAACTATCTGATGAATAGTAACAACTGTTTTAGGTTTAACTTGTATAAAGTAATCCTTTTTTATTCACTATTTTTTTTTCTTTTGCATTATATCTAATATATTATTAATATTGTCTCCATTTATTTTTTAGATTTTTTTTTCATTCAGCTCACTTTTTTTAATAAGAGAAAACTAATAATTTATTTATACGTGATAAATTGTATCATGAAATTAGAGACAGTAGTTTATTAACATCTTTATATTTATCAACATTTTTAATTAATAAAACTAAAATACAATTTATTTCTTATTAGATTATTAACCAGACCGTATTTTCCTCTGTGCTTATAGATTTTTACTGCAGGCAGAAAAAGGTTAAATTAAATTGCTATATTAACAGAAGTGTGTGCTGAGTTTATCAATCAATAGTTGGCTACCCCATTTTGTTTTGGTTACAAAGTGGAAGAACATGTATCAGTTAGGAATATAGAATCTCACTGCTAACTTTTCCTGTATGTTTCCATGCAAGGATCATGTTCAATACGATTGAGTCTGGAGCTCAAATTTGCAATCAATTTTGTTTTTATTCATCCTCTTCCTATTTTTTTTTTCTTTTATCAAAGTTTATCTACATAGTTTTATTTTATTATTGGTTCGAAAGGGAAACAAAGCATTGATTTTTTTTCTCTCTTAGCATCCACCTGCTTAAATCCCTCAACTTCTCTCTTACAAAGTTTTCAAGTGATAATATATATATATATTTACTCCTAAGGTTCACTTCATTTTTTTTTTTAATTTTATAAGGAAACATTTGCTAATGATTATAAAAAAGATGTTGCTAAGAAATATCTTAAATATTGCCCTTGGTAGTAATCTAGAAAAATTATATATATATTAATTACAAAATCAAATCCTTATCAAATTGATTCTTCCTAATCGTGTCACTATTGTTATGATTGCTGGCGATTGAAAACACTTTCGCATTTCTTGCTCTTTCCATTGCTTTCTGTCTCCCTAATTATTGTGTTGTTTTTTTTTAAATAAAAAAAGAAAACTCAGCAATTAAAAAAATAAAGAAAAAAAAACGATAGTTTATGATTAGCTTAATTTAAATTAACAAATTAAGAGTCTCTCCTCTTAATTAAGAGTGATTGTATTTACATATGAATTTAATAAATTGCTTTTGTTTTTGATTTGCTGTAATTTAACAAATATTTGTTAAAATGTTTTTCTTTATGAATAATCTATTCTTTAAAAACTCTTCAGATTCGCTCTATTTATCATTGATAACCATATCTTGACTTCTTATGGTGCTAATATCTCATTAAAGAAAGCATTAATTCACGTGTAATTTCATTTTAATATTTTTCAAGCATTAGCGTGAGCTTTCGTGTGTATGTTTGTGTGCATACATGCATTGTTTTGACATCAATTTGTAAGTAATTTAATACTTAAGCTGATGTTTATTATTAACCTATATAATTCTGGAAAGACAAGATATCATTAGCTTAGTGCACAAACAGTTCTTAAGCAGAAAATATGTAAGATTGACTTTAAATTGCTTGGAAATAAAACAAAAACAACTATTGTATATGTTAATTTATCAGTCCATTGATATAACTATTGCATTTTTAGTGTTATTCCAGTTTAATAATCTTTTTTTTTATATTTCGGATAAGACAGAATTGTTATTCATATTATCATAAGAATATTTTCAACTTTTTGAACCTTAACATAAAAGATTTAAAAATGCAATACTAGATTAAGAAACTTGGAAAACATATTTTGAGATAAGTAATCTTGTTTGGTTTGAAATAATTGATTAAAAAAAAAGAATATAGAAATCACTTTATATATTTATATAAGCCAATAAAAGCGATAGTAAATTGTAATATGTGGCAATCATGGATAGTTCTATGACTTTTTTTGCATAGTAATTTATTAAGCATATAATACTAAATCACCCATGCACTTTACTACTGTAAAGCATTTGCATTTTTTTTTTTTTTTTTACATTTTAATACAATATTTTTTGAAAATGACTGAATTATTATTTGCTGAAATACAGGGGTTGTTACAATACTTTAAATGCAATTTAAAACCATTGTTTTTTTTTTGTTGTTGTTGTTGTTGTTACATTTGTTTATTAAGTATATTGATTATATGTCATCATTATCAACCTGTAAATGATGATTTTTTGTTTCAGTTTAATGTGATCATCTGATGTATAACGTTTCATTTTCATATGACTCAGTTAACTTTTTTATTATATCTGTCCATGTCATATACCATTTTTTCTAGGTCTCGTGGTCTAACAATACCTTAGTTATCCATCTATTCTCATCTCCTCTAGCAGCATATCCAGTCAATTCCATTCCAACTTCTATTTTTTTCTCATTCATGCTTAATTGTTCTTTCATCCATGTACTTTGATTTTGATTCTATATTTTTATTACCAATGTATATATTTTATATTGGTATTGTACCGGTTGAAAAACCTCCACCACCTAAACTGCAAGTTGGATCCAAACTCAGCCAAACCAAACTGAATTCAAACCCAACTCACCAGCTCAGATCAATGAATGATCTAAATCGACAGCACAGTGCTATGTGCCAAGGAACTAGCTCAACGATTGGTGATGATTAGAGATGCCTGAACTAACACTAATATCGGATAATAAACTAACTAAAGATAATTTTAAGTCGAATCATATGTATATGTTCAGGTTGCCAACACAGACAGCGCATTGGCATTAAAATAATTATTGAATAAAAGACTTAAGAAACCAAGTGTGTTTATAAATTGTTTAATAATAATAGTAATAGTTTTGTTCAACTTTTCAATGATGACTATATATATTGCTTCTAGTCCTTAAACAGAGTTTATATTTACAATAAGAATGGCAGTTCCTATTATATGCCAACAGGTATTACGCAATATTATGGAAGTCTATATGTCTATGCCCCCAACAAGAAAATAAAGGTATTCAGTGGTGAAATTATTATTCTAATTTTATACGGAAGAATGTGAGATTTATTTTCACATTCGCAAATCCATTCATGAAGAGCAAGATACGTATTTAGGGCATAACTTTAACCTTTATTAGAAAACTTATTTAATTTGAGATAACTGAGAATTTGTTCGACTTTAATGAAATCACTTCATCACAAATTACGAGCATAAGAGCGGGCTTTACTGGAACAGAGAGGTAATGGTGCTGATGAATTATGAGCTGTAAAATGAACATGAAAGATAATAGCTGGTCGGTGATTTAAGTAGTATGGTGGCTTGTATTTGACACGTCTTACTGCCCTTTAAGGAGATGTGGAACACGGGGAAAGCCAGGCCGAGTCATAACTATGAACTTTTGGTGTTCTGAATATAATATAAATGGGGGAGGAAGTGCTTTTTTCCTCTATAATTTAAAATAACAGTAATATTACCACCGACAAGCCTATGGAGCGGAAGATTGCCCTATGTCAGCAATGTTCGAAGATGATGACTTGATAGTCACCGTTTGAATAATAAAACCCAATTTATTATAGAATGCTCTACGTGATGACTTGATCAAATTAATTAAAGTCAAACGAGCTTTTAACTAAAGCAATTTTAATTTATAAAATTATATTAATTATGCCCCAAACATCATGCCCTCCCTGAATCTTAATAGACAGTAACAGAAATTTGAATTAGAATATATTTAGTTGATTCCTTTATCGATCTTTTTGCAAAAATATTTTAAGATCATAAATATGGATATATAAACATTTATAAATGGGACATAGGTTAGAAACGGAGCTAATCATTTATTATTGGCCAATTATAAACATAACAAACAATTTAATAATTTTTTTCGACTCGATGATTGATAGAACTGTATAAATCTAGTTCTAATGGGCGAGAATTACTATCAGACTTAATATTATATTATTTGCATAAGGCGGATGGAACAAAGGAGCTCATCGAATCGAAGGATTATTGGCATATAATTAAAAATAAACGACATTAATAAATCACTCAATAAATATATATAATACAGTAAATGAACCGCCATCATAAGAAAGGAAAATTAAATCTAAGGACTAGAGATTGAGAGTATTACTATATAATTTAAAATAGCATAGATAAAAGAAAGTTTTTTACAGATTGTTACATTAATAAATGAGAAGAGCTTTTAAAGGGAGTGTAAAGTTCGGAAACTGGCCAGAAAGTTACAGTTCATTATGGAAATTTATTACCATTTCTTCTGGGGCTGGTTCCTTAGTTTACACGTCCGGGTTGGTAAAACGTAGATGTGCATTTGGTAAATTACTTGAATAGCATTTTGATTGATTTTGTCATAATTTTGGCAGCATGATTGGTCCGGAAAAGGTTTAGCAGCTTCATTGAAGATTTTCAGGGGACTTCAGGAACAGTAGTCAGATTCCTGAAATTTTAGCCCCTCACCATGATAGAAACACTATTTAAAATCATAATTTAAAAACAGACACACAGAGTTTAATGGGACTTCTCTAAACAAAGATGGCTTCCTCCTCTCCAAATTTTTCCAGGCTATTTATACTGTCCTCTGATGCCTTCAGGCTAGCACTTCTTTCATTATCAATGTTACAAAATTTACTAGTTGTTTTTAGATACATTCCTTCGATAAGACTTTCACACTCACTAACTTTAATTCATTTTAATTAGAAAATGAATTTTTAAAATCAGAAAAATGATTTTAATTAGAAAATCCTTAAATTTTAAATACTTATCTTTTTTTTCTAATTAATAAAACTTTACCCATTGTTTTTGGAAAGGGGCAATCTGAAAGCTTATCGAAAGAATGTAGCTTTTAATCACTGAAATTTGAACAAATTATTTAAAAGTAAAAATAAACATTTTCAACACAATGAAACTTTAGAACGAATGTATATTTTTAACTATTTATAAATATATACACACAATTCACGCAGTTATAATATATATAAATTCATGAATAATTCTGTCATTAATTTATTAATAGAATTGATTAATTTAAACCTCAAAAGAATTAATTTTAACACACATTTATATAATAGTTTTTTCTTTATGGAAATTAGCATGGATTGAACGTATAAAGCTCCATTGCATTGGAAATTTAAGGTTAGTACTAGGGTTTGAAGTGGGCTTCTGGCGAGATGTCATGAAGCTAGGATCGAACTCAGATGCGACTGCTTCAGTATGTAATATGCAAACATATTGATTTATTAAGTATTCTCAGGGCCAAAAGTAAGTAACAATCAAATATATGTGTGTGCTTTTTTTTGATATTAATTATTTCTATCAAAAACATTTCAACTATGGTAGATTATGGGCTTTTTGTAAAAGTTTGTGTACCCGTTGTTCACAGATTAGAATGATACTCAGTACTTTTTATTTAACAACTGGTTGATTCTCCTGGCACCATATTGATTTTTTTTTAAAAACTGACTTGAGGTACAATTTTCACAATAACTTCAGTTTTAATAATGTTAGAGTAAAAAACTTTACATTGATAGAAACTAGAAAAACTAAGGAAAACAATAAGTCTAAGAAAAATAGTGATTACCATTTAAAAAATAAGGAAAAAAAGAAATTTCAACATCCAACATAATTATTAATTTATTGTTTATTCATAATTTTTAATTTATCATTAACTAAGTTTAAATTACATAGTCATTGATAATTTCTTTGTATTCCTCACAAAATAATCGTTCAAACCATATATAATACTTCTTATCTGAGATAATCCATAGCTTCAGAATCTCCAAAACTATTTGCATAAGAATTCTTAATTTTTATCTTGTACCCCAAAAGTTAACAAATCTCAAAGGTGTCTACAAGAAAAAGATTCATCCCAATAAAAGATACAAAATAAATCATTTCCAGAAGGTGGATATGCATTTGTCATCATAGCAATTGGCTTCTTGTCTATCTAAAACTAGAAATTGTAGGCTACTGTCTGTATCACTGATAAAATGTGTTTCTATCTCTTCATTTTATATTTTTTGTGTACATCAGTGATGTTTATATTTTTTATGCACACCAGTGATGTAATCTTGTTATATTTATTGTCCCACAGAGATATAATTTATTTGCATATAGCTCATTTGCTAACTATAGACTTGAAAATAATGTGATGCAAAATGTGGCAAAACTACTGACTCCATAGCATGAATATCAAGGCATAGGAAAGAATCAGACTTTGATTCTTTGCCAGCACACAATTCCATGTGGTATATGCATAACCATTGTAGCTATCATTACACACACATCATTTGAAATCTCTCTTTATTGGTTTTAAGTGTTTATATTTTCACATGGTACTATCTATGCTCAGTAAATTTTGTGATTGCTTTATCAACTGCAACCTTTCATCTGATAATAAGTCTTAAAATTTACATTGTTGCTGGTTTAGCATGAAATATGTATATTGGTGATTATTTATCTTTTCAGCATATATGTGCTTGAGTGTATCAGTGTTATTAGATGGAGTGGAGAGTGGTGGATCGTGTAAAAGTCTGTGCTCATACCCTAATATTACATATATATATATAGACACATACCCTATAAGCCTCTACATATATATATATAGACACAGGTATAAATAAGCCTCTGTTTCAGTTATTGCGCTATTCTATAATTGTTATATATAAAAATTACTTGTTGCACAAACAGACCTACAAGAGCAAACACACTAATATAAATATAAACATACTAATAAATTATTAAATTTTTTGATAATCATTATATCTATAAAATAAGGTTGCCTCACACTTGGATCATAGACCTAAAATTACACATCTGTTTTTTCTGTATCTACTATAGCAGATCATGTATGGACTAATGTCCATGTGTTTAATTGGGAAAATACAAAGATATTGGATAAAGATGAAAAAATGCATAGAAGAAAATTTAAGGAAGCTGTTCATATGACAATGGTAAATAATCCTATAAGTCAATCCAGTGTAGCAATACACAATGTATCGAAGCCTGTAATTAATCTTGCTCTTAGGAAAAGTAGAAAAAAAAAACTAATTAGTCTCACTAATAAAAAAAATTGAAGGACTCAGGAGGATTTCAACCAACCCTCATATATAAATATATCAAATTTCTATTATATGTTGCCTTTGACAGAATAACTCGGTAGAATATTTGCCTTAAATTCGATATTCAAGATTCTAAAGGTGAGTTCAACTTCTAGGCAAATATTGTCACTGTGCATATAGGCCAGCAACACCTGAAGAAGAGTGGAGAATAATACTTCTCACAACATTGTGTAATTACTAACCTGTATTGTCTATTTGTGTATTATTACTAACAAGTTGTTCGTATTTGGAAAGTTTAAAATTGTTTGTACATTCAACATTCACTCATAAATGATGAAAATAGTCCAACATATTACATTTTATAATATACATCATTACAAACCTTTAGACAAACATTTAAAATATTCAAAAATTAAAATTAATAATAACTTGAAAGTCTAAAATCTTTGACAGATGTGCTTTAAAAATGCTTATGTGAGAGCCAATCAGATGTAATAATGACTGCACATGTAGCTCTCAATTCAAAAACACAAGTTTGAACTACGAGAAAAATATGGAACCCACCTCTTCTCTACTTAAATTTATATATAAATAAGTCAGACTTGAGCATTCCTAACTAAGAGGATGAAGCTTAAAACACCTTCACATTTAATTCACTAAATATTATATATAAATAAACAATGTGAATTCTTTCGATTTACTATGAAACAATTTTCAAATCTAATGAAATTGTATACTTATGACTGATATTACATGATTACATTTATATCCCATTGAAGGCCTTGAATGTGATTCATCAGGATATTTTAATCCACTTTAGTTAGATAATGAGGCCGCTAAAAATTTTTTGCCTTTATCGTCCTTGTGAAAACTAGACAATTGATCAAAATAGAAAAAAATTAAATGCGCCTATTAGGAAGAATATTATTAAAAAATTCAAATTTTATCCAATTTCAAATTGTGATACATCATTTTAAAGATGAAATTAAGCAGCAACAAATGCTGGGAATTTTGTTGATGTTATGCTTATGTGCGATTTAAAAAAGAAAACAAAATTTCAACAAATCAGCTGTGATGTGTGAATGACGTGCTACAAAGATTCAGTCCATTAAAAATTAGTTTCAATTTTGATTTCTTAGTTTTATTTACTTTTTTTTTAAAAAAAAAAAATCCTATTTTAATAAAACTAAGTAAGTAATGAAAGTCATAGAGATTTGAAATGAAAAAATTGCTACACTTTTTTTTTTAACTTTTTAAAAACTATGTCTCACAAGTTCTACAAAATAAAAACAGTTTGTTTTGAGCATTGGGAGATTCATGATCTTTCCTTTTTTTCATATGCTTTCTTGTATTTGGTTACTTATATATCAATGAAATTAAAAATACTTACATATTAGACCAGCAATGTATGAGACCTGCTACACTTTTTCACATTCGTATCAATCCACTGATAACTTTCTAATCATGTGATCTGATTAAATACTGGGTACACTTGGATCTTGTACAAACTTAAAATAATAATTTTGTTAAAACAGACCACATGTTCATGATATTTTTGCAAGATTTACAAAGGTATTTGTAGTCTCAATATGTATGTGAAAAGGTGTAGCAATTCTAATGCATGATACTAAATGCACCAGACTAAATCTAACAATACTAAAAATATTAATTTCTAACAGTACTAAAAATATTAATTTCACGCAAAAATAAATCTGAAAAAGTATATTTTTAACAATATTAAAAAATATGAATTTCACACAAAAATAAATCTAAAAAGTTTTATGCAATTACCAAGTGTTACTTTAAATAGGACAAAACAATCACTAAATTACAAAATTTTAAAATATACACATACAGTACTTATCATGTAATATACAACAGGAATTGCCATGATGAAACAATCAATTTTGTTTCAAAATGGAGACTAAAAGTAAAAATTTTTATTTTTCCCAAAATGAAGACTTACTTAACAAGTGATTGTGCAATATAACATCTGCATGGGATCTTCACCAGAAATGTTAATAAGTAGTAAATGTATTTTTTTCAATATATATATATATTATTTCTTCTTCATTGTGGTGGACAAATTTTTTTGATGTCATCCAGTATGATTCACAAAAAATGGTCGATAATTGACAGTTCATTAAGTTTTATAGGCTTTCCAACAGTTTAAATAAATTATCAATTCCTCCGTCAGAGTTGCCACTGTTCTATCATGAATTCTCATGATGAACACTCATCCGTATCCCTGCACAAGCTATCAAACATCCACTGTTCTGGAAGAATTCATTCAGTTTGGTGGGGTTTTTTTTATATTTTGCAAAAGGCTCTTGTCACTTTCAATGATTTTGTTAAGACCTCCAATTTTATGGGGTTTTTTTTACATTTTTCTCTGCCAAACCAAGCTCTGTTTTTTCCCATTCTATGGATGTTAATTTGTGAGCCCAGCTGTATAAATTGGATTGCCATCAAAAATGGAATTCTGTAACCCTCCAACTACATTCCATTATGAAAGTCTATTTTATTATTACATTCTCAAATGTTACAACACCATTGTTTTTTCAAAATGTGAAAGTACTCGACCGCATTGCTCTCGGTAGCGGGTACTGTTTTTTTTATAAAAAAAGAAAAAAATGTCGTATTAATCAGAAAATTGTTAAAAAATAAATCAGTACTCAAATAAAAAACACTTTGAGGAGAACTTGTCTGAACAAAATCTGGGCAATAAATGAAAGTATAAATGTATCATGTTATTGGATGAGATCGCAGAGTTCATTTGACGGTAGTGGAAGGTTAGACATTTATCATGAATGTGAAAAGGTGTACCATCTCTCCTACATTGCACGACTAATATGTAAGTGCCAAATTAAGTAGTTCAGTTGCCTGTTGAATAGTTGTTTTATCACTACTACAAGACCCTAGGTCTGGCTAACTTTTAAGCAGAATATATACATTCTTAGGATATGAAAATGGGAGACTTTTTAGAATTACTTCCATAGTGTTCAAAACAAACATACAAACAGAATAATATTCAAAATTATTAGCTAGTAGTTTTAGCTCATTCTTTTTAAATATTAAATGTAATCAAATTAAGTGACTCAGTTATAAAATAAAAATAATTGAATAACTTTATTGTTCAGAATTCATAAAAATTTTGAGCAATGAAATGGCAAAGCTGCAATGCATGGATTAAATTTCCAGACTCTACTATTCTACTGAATCAAACCATGCAAGGTATTGATGTTTTAGAGGTTTAATACCAATCCTGGTCAAACAATGATGGTGTCTATGGTTATTAAAAAAACCAAAGACAACAAAATATATTGATGGTTCAGATCTGTATGACTAGATTGAAAACATTGGGTTTTCATTGTGGGTTCATTGCTTTATCATTAATTAAAAAGAAAAGGTGACTGCTGTAGAGTTGCATGAGATTGAAAAATCTAAATGCAGTGAGGAAGCTCCTCACTGATGAAGACCACAAGCTAAAAATTAGTCTGGAGATAGATTTTGATGCACAAACCTTATAAGCATCCATTGGATTATTACAGCTTGCATTGCATATGGCATTACTGTTTTAAGAGCATTACTACTATTTTAAGCTAACTGTTATTAGAAGTATTAAATTATTGTCATCATCTTTCAAAAGATGTATTTTAAATGTATTTGCTCTCGACTTTGAATTCCCAACCATATCCAACTCATTTTTTTTATCTTTACTAAAATTCACTCCTTTTCATATTATCTTTTCAATTTGCTTTTCTCAATTCTTTATTTCATTTTCATCATTTAAGCACTCAAGTCTATACTTTATACAAAATTGCTCTTAAAACTTTTAATCAATCTGTAGTTTCATACAAACTTTCACAATGATAAAAGACAAAAATAATAATCTTTGAATGTTTCATGTTGTTTTAATCATTTAAGTAATTTAGCACAAAATATACACACAACTGTATTAGAGATGAGCTTTATATTGTATAATTAGCAAAGTATTCCCAGGATGCTTTCAATTCTTTAATCACAATAGTCACAATCATGACATTGATGGTGAGAAGAAAATTGTGGTATGTATTACTGAATAAGTCACAATAGAGAATTTGCATAGTTAAATAATAAATAAGCTATTATATTGACCTTTTTTTAAAAGGGGATGCATGAATATTCTGCTAATTGCATGTTTATCTCTGGAAATGTGTCAGACCTCTTTCATTTTATATTTGGCATTATTATATTCAGAGCAGATAACACTAGCAGAAGTAGATTTGAAGGTGTGGGCTAAGTTAATTTTGTGTTCATAGAAAATTGATTTAGCATCAATAGGTGCTTTGGCTCAGTTGTGCAATTTGGTGGATAAATTGGTGCACAATTCCCCACCTGCATCCAATTTTTTAAACTAATTGAGACTTCAGTTCTAATGGCAGACTATCTTTGGTGTTATTAATTAGCGAATTCAGTATGGGAGGGGTATGATGGCCGACTTGATGAATTAATGTACAGTCTTTGGTAGTGATATCCAGGGTTTATCAATGGTTGCATTGAATGGATGTTTTATTTTGGAATAAATATTTTTAACAGTTTGAATGAAAATTATGTTTTTATATCCAATGTTGCATAAATCCGTGATATAAGTTTTAATGTTATTTTGCTTATCAGATTCAAGTTTACACAGACAGTGGTTTCTAAAAATGCCTTGAGACTGGATAATTTATGAAACTTTGGTGTAGTAGACTTAGAGTGTATGCTGCCTCAAAAGTGAATAGGCTTCACAAGCTTTTTATTGTTGTGATGGGTGGTTCTATGCTTTATGTATAAGTCTAGAAACTTGATGCCTTTTAAGTTGTCTTTGTTTTCTCTGGTCCATTTTATTGAAGAGGCATTTGAGAGTTCCAGCTGCATTTCATTGATTTGCGCATTGGGAGTGCAAGAAAATGGCATCATTATTGAAATCCAAATATAATACAGTTTTATCAGTACTAGGAGTTTGATTAGTGAAAATTAATTTTTGTTTCAGATTTATAGCTTATCTTTTTTTTTTCTTATTAAAAGAGATCTGTTTGCATTTGTTTAAAGTAAAGAATTTTCAAAAGAAATACAAATAATGTTGTAGAATAATCTTTGTTGAGATTACTTGAATTTCTTTTAATAGATATGCTTTCTATATAGATCCCCCCCCCTACTAGACAGAAATATTACTTGGGACAGTAATGTCGTCAAAACAAGCACATGGCGGACATGAAATGTTGGAAATTTATCTCAGTAGTGTAAATTGCTTAAGGAATTAACATATATTAATAATTGCAATGATACTTTATTAGAGAAAAGACTTCAAAAATTAAAACTTTGGGATGTACAATGTTGAAGAAAAAATAATTATCTTCCACTTATAAAGATTTCAAATGAAATTGCAATTATAATAATAAGGAATAATAATAACATGCCATTAATGTAGTACTTGTTCAATGTAAAATTTAAAAAGTCTCATATTCAAATCTGTGTCATTTGATTGTAAGCCTTTCCAAAGTTTTTAAACATGCATTAATAGATATCCCAATATATATTTTTGCACATATGTTTTTATCATGTACACATTTTAAATACATATATTCATTTTGTGCATATATATTTATTTTGTAGTCAGCACATGCGTAAATGTTTTTATTCTATCAAAACAGTATCATTCTTTCTTCTTTTCTTTATTTTGAGATGTCTTGCAATTGTAATGCCATATTTGCAGTGTGAATTACAAAATTTTAATTTGTTTTTTTTTTATACCATGTCATTATAATGAATGAATCTAAATATGCAAGAATGTAAAATAGCTTCTGTTATACTGCAGAAATAGGGATATTAAAGCTAGATTGATCAATTTTGATACCTGAATCTAGGCATAAAAACTGCATTTTTAAATAATATTGAGCAGGTTGTGATTTCTTATTTAAAAGGGTTTGGGGTACAGAGTTAGTGCATCTTCTTGTTATATGTATGACGAATTAAATTTCAGACCAAATAAAACTTTTTGCAAACTTAACATTTTGTTTTCAGATAGCTGGTTGGCAATCAAGCTAGCTAACCATACAATATTAGGCAATAAATGGATATCTAGCTAACTTTAACTAGACGATAAAGTAAGAGTTTAAAAATGTTTAAATCTCATATCTTGTAAGCCTAGGTAAAACAGCCTTCTATTTCACAGGTTTTTTTATGAGAGATTATTGGAAATATCTTCACTTTGTGGTCAGCTATTTATTTTCAAAAAGACTGCTTTATTTACTTATTTCATTCATGAGTGAAGCTTTGAATGTAAAATGAAAAAAATTATTAAATAAAAAGAAATACATTTATATCCTGCTTAGCATGAAATCTTTATGTGAGGATTCAACATAGCAATCACCATCAGTTTGTGCCTCCTATTTTGATTTAAAACAGATTATTTGCTTTAACAATCACAAAAAAAATTACAAACTTGTTTTGGTGGTCGTTTTGTTAATGGTGGAAATCTTGTAAGGTTGTTAAAACATTATATCATCTGAAAGAAAGGTGGTGGCATTTTATGGTAAAAATCTTACAATGCAGAGTTTATTCATTATATGTAATATAGTATACAATATTTCATCCAGCATTCTTGCAAGACAGTTAATACATTACTTAATGACATATTTAAAGTAAAGTTTAATGACTACAAAAATAAAAAAACAAAAATGTACCTCATTCAGTATAATAAGTAATCAAACGCCTATTTATTTTGATGATGTGCACTAGTGAAATATATTAATTTAAAATTTTTTAATTGAATATTTTAGTTATTATATGACCAAAATTTATTTTTATTTATGCTGAATGAAATTTTTCTTTTTTTTTCTGATACCATAATTTCATATGTTTGCTATAATGTCGCCATTGTCTTGCTAAATTCAGAAGTTTTCTGATATCATAATTTCATATGTTTGCTGTAATGTCGCCATTGTCTTGCTAAATTCAGAAGAAGAAAGATAGGCAAGATGAATAGGAAGAAAGATAAATTTCCAATAGCTGTTCAGTTCAGTCATTGCACCACAAACACATCCATATATGGCACATTTTCCTTTTATATTATATTTATTTGGCATTTTGCATTGCTGTCTTAAATTTCTTCTACAGTAATTTTTTTTTTAAAGATTTCAATATTTTGTCTTGTAATAGCTCTCCTGGTGAAAGTGATATTATCTTTGGGATATTATATATATATATTCACACACACAAACAGGACTGTCTAAAAAGTATGCTCATATTTACCATAAAACACTTTATGAAATCTTTTTCTTCCACTTCTTATCCTCATTCCAATGATTTATTTTTCGGTTGTGAATTCAATAAATAAGCTGAAGTGCATTGTGAATTTATCATATGATCTTGCCAGCATTTTCCAGATTATTACAGAGTATAATCACTCACTTAGGAAAGCCAGATCTAATAGTATTTATGATTGCATTTTAAAGTTCTTCAGTGAAAGTGTTTCTGATCAGATTTGAAAGTGATGAACTCTTATCTATCAACTTGATTTTATTGGAAGAATTCTGACTTGTAATGAAAATATAATATTAACTTTTATTGTAATATTCATAGGAAATTGTTAGTGTTTTTATACTATTATATTCATTTAATCTTTTTTTACAAAAAAATATATGCTTCACCACAGAATACATTTGTGAATATGTGTTCTACTTCATAGCTTATCAATATATATGATTTCTTTCTATTTTCACATTTTTGATTAATTTCATAAAGTGTTTACATCTGTGTCTTATATGCTAAAGGTCTAAAAGCCTTAAGAAGAAATCTTGATAAATTTTATATAGTGAATTTTTAAAATTAACACTAGGTCTTAATTGAATGTGGTCTTCATAAATTTTTGATAGATAACAGAAAATATGGAATCTATTTTCCAAGTAATGGTTTTAATTTTGTTTCTTCTGTGTCTTGTATCAGATTTTGCTCTCTTTTTGTAATGGCATGCTGTGAAGAATCATTTTATCAGCAGTATCCATTACAACTATAGTTTTGTCTTTGTCAGTAAGGAGAATGATTGTAGATATGTCTGGTTTGAAGATTTTATAATTTCCTGCACAACATAGAAAAAATTTGATTTAGTTGCTGTTATTGTTTAAGGTTCCTTTCTATTCTCAATCATTTTTCTAAATCAAAAGAAATTGATAGAATGTTTGGTATAATATGATGTTTGATATGCCTTTGTATGTTTTTTATATATTTTTTAATGTAATTTAGAATACGATTTTTTTATTGTTTGAAAAACTCTTGTAATGTCTTTTTTACGAAATTTGTTTTTATCAAGCATTTCAATGTTATTAATGAAATGCAAAAGAAAAAATTACTGCTAATATATTTTGCACTATTTGTATTATTTGAACTAAATTATTTATTTTATTAAATTTCACATTTTTCTTAAACTTTAAATCACTTCTGAACCAAAAATTTATAATTGTGTCATACATATAAATTGGATCTATTCTATAAAGTTTTTTCCCATTGCAATTTTTTTTAATAAGAGGCAGCTTGATTTTTTTTACTATCTGATTGTCATGTTGTTGTAGTGCAGAATATATAAATTGTATAGCCTTTAAACAATTGTCTGCTTTTGTTTTACTCTCTAATTAATAACATTACTTATTAATATTGGTTTATTAACAGAATTGGCTGTTGGCTGGCTATCTGAAAGAAAAATTCTAGTTTGATTGGAACCTGAAATTTTTAGTTTTTATCTGATCAGGATTTGAATCCAGACCCAGAGCATGGTCTTAGAAATCAAAGGACTAGTACTACACCAGAAGATTCTTATTTATATATGTCAGTAAAATGGATAGGCATCACTTAAATCTTAAGGAATTTGTGCTTACCCCATACTTTTACCAAATTTGTTATCGATTTTTTTAAGGCTATGTTCTAAAGAGATTTTATTTTGCTTTTTTTTTTAAAAATATAGATTTGCTTATGTTATATAAGAGAATGTATTTATTGGTGCTATAATTAGTTATTAACATGCCATTCCTATAATCTTGTTCTAGTTCTGAACAGGCTTCTAATACTTGCAATTTCTAGGTAATCTCAGGTACTGACCCAGAACTATACAATGCTATTCCTGTGTAAATATTCACCTATTTTGGTTTTAATTGTAGGATAAAGTTTATGCAAATCTGTTGTTTTCAATATGATGTGAAATAATAATGTTTTTATAATATATTATAATAGTTTTTTCCATTGGTAATGAAAATTTCATAGTGCTATAAACGCTGGACTCTTATTTTTCTAAATAAATGCTATAAACTATTTTAGGGGGTATTGGTATTTGAATTTCTTCTCTAGTGCTTACCATAGTCTAGTAATAATTCATTATTTGTAGCATATCCGTACATATATAAAGAGAATGAAGTAGAGAAACATTGTTCTATGTGTACCTACATAATTCTAAAATAAACGTTTTAATGGATTACTTATCTTTCGTATCATTTCAAAAGTGATTTTTTTTTTTCAATCATTTTAGAAAGGAAAAAGATTTTGTCTAATAATATATTTTAATTGAAATCATTCTATTCATATAATGTCTTTTCTTTTTCTTTGTAGGCAGCATTTTATCCCACTTCTGGAATGCTCAGCTTAAATCAATATTGCTCTCTTTGTAAACCAACTCTCCCCAATTAATGTGTTTTTCCTCTCTTGCCCTATCTTTAATTTCCAGCAGTATGTAGATAATCCATTCCATTACTGAAATGTGTTGCAGAATGATGTGTCTTTTTTTTTCCATTTTCTTCTGACAAAAGTGACACAGTTGTTTGCATAAGAAACTGTTTAACTAATGGGATAGTAATGACTGCACCTTCGAAAGAGCTTTGTCTTTCCACTTTTCTTCTGTCTCTTTTGATTATAGCAAGTCTTTAATATTTGAGATGTTTATTATTTATTTTTTATTACTATTTACTATTGGTTTGGTAATGACTAATTTTAAATATAACAAATGAAATACGTTGGCTGCGTCACTCAGGAATGAGAAAACATTCAGTTTTCCAGTTTGTTTACTGTTAATGACATCCATAAATTATCTGAAGAATTTGCTCGTGGTTGGAATGACAAAGTGGACAGCAAATAAAGTGCATTAGTTCTTTTATTAAGTTAATAACAGTGAAGATATTTTTTTGTTTATAGAAAGAACCATTTAGGAAGTTTATTAAATGAAATAGTCATAATATATTAATCATTATACGAGAATGGATATAATATACTATCTAAATAAGAAATTAGTTGATGATTGGATAAAATGATTTAGGGGATAATTATGAAAATAACAAACTTTTTTTTTTCATTTATGAATAAAACTTGTTTTTAATTAAATAGAAGAGTAATAATTGTGTACATCACATGGAATATTTTTTGATTTAAATTTTTATTTATTTGTGTATTATATGTAGTGATGTATTTTTAAAAGGTTTTTAAAAGTAGAAATTTGAATCACAAAATCAAATTCATGCACTATGGTTCAGATAATTTATATATGTTAAGTTCTCTGCCTAAATATAATTTCTTATCCAACATAAAACTGTTGGATTTTTAACTATCTTAAAAAAAGATTTCTATTTATCATTATTTTTTAACAATATTAAACCCTATTTGTTATAGCGGGTTTTTTTTCTAACATTTAGTGAGGTTTTAAATAACTTAAAATCAAAATAATATAAATATTTATGTTTTATTTTAATTACGTAGATTTTTTTATGAATCTTTTTCATATACATATACATGGTGTGAAATATAAAATAGCTTTAATTTTGTAGAGAGACAAAAGTGTTTTGTATGTATATTCTAATACTTTTAATAATCTCCATAAATAAACAAGAGCTATTATAAGTGACTTTCAGAGTCATTTTAAAAAACGTCTAAACAATGTTTTCTGGTGTATTAAATGCTCATCAAATTATTGAGTTTATATCTTAATTATTATCTGAAATTGTGAGCTGATTTGATTGATACTTTATAATATTTGCCAGTAATGTAATATTTCACTTCTTTGATTATCAATGGTTGATTTGCTACTTATATAATAATATGAAATTAGATCATAATGGACCATTTTTTATTTAACTGGGGAATTAGCATTGAACTGAGAACATTATTTAAAAGTTTACTAAAATGTCTCCAGAATTTCCAACTTGAAACATTTGGAGTTTATTACTTTAAAAATTATGTGTGTGTGTGTGTGTATGTATGTTTATTATATAGACCTACACATGCATAAGTAAATGTATCATGTTCTTTATTAATGTAATGCAAATTAGAATATTTTTTATATGAAGTATATAATTAATAAACGTTATGCATCCAATGAGCCTTTATTATTTTTAACTTAAATGTGTTTTTTTTAACTGAAATCTAAATTTTAAAAAAAATATTTTAAGAATGACTATTTTACTAGAGAACTATTCTTGGTTTTACTAAAAAGAAGGTTAGTGGTTGATTTGTTTATTATTATTGGCTTCATTAAAAGAAGCAACAAATGTGGAGTTTCTTAATAAATGTAGAGATCTGAAGGCAGAAGTTCAATGTCTGAGAAAGCTTCAAAGTCGCTGGTGGATTAAAACTACTAAGAAAATACAGAAATTCACTCATCTTGGTCACTTTAAATCTTTTTTTAGATATACTGAAAACAATGTATGAGTTTAAGAAATTATAGCATAATCCTATTAAATCCAGAAATGGAATTCTCTTATATGATGGCAATATTATTCTGAATAGATGAAAAAAAATATTTTGATCATATTGTGAATAATGATGTAAGAATTGGGATGGTGATTGTTAAGCATATACCCATTTTATCTACTCTTTAAAATTTAGATGATATTATGCATCTTACCAAAGCCAAAAATTTATTTTTAATCTTGAAAAATAGAGAATTCATAGATCCTGATGAGAAATTTTAAAATAGCTTCAAAAATATTGGAATAATTTAGAAATATATGGACTCATGAGGTTGTACCTTCTCATCTATTGTTCAAATTTTTAAAAATAAAGAAAGTAGACAAGATTGCAGTAATTATCATGTAATATTTTTATTATCTACTACAGCAATGGTATTTTCAAGGATTTTGTTGAATAGAATGTTTCCTGCCATGGATAAATTGTTATCAGATGTTCAATGTGGTTGTGGTTTACATAATCAGGAAATATTGTAGCCAATTTTTTTGTTACCATTGAAATGCAAGAAAAGTATATGTTCAAAAGACTAATTTATACATTGCTTTTGATTCAATTGAATAGGTGTCGGGCATTGCTTTAAATTAGTTGGTTATCACCAAAATTGATTTATGTAACTTCTACATAATGGAATAAATGTATTGTTACTATAGATGGAAAATCTTGGGCATTTGAAATGAAAAATGGTGTTAAGCAAGCATATGTTCTTGATCCAATATCTGTTTTGATTTTTATGGTAAAAGAACTTGAAACTGTTTTAGATGACTTCATAAAGAACTTTCAACATGTGATACAATTGTGATGATAGATTTTTAAATTTGGTTCAAAGGTAAAAACAAAAATTTCATCTTTTTGGATTATGAATTTACAGTGTGCTAATGATTTTGCTTTTTTTTTTCCAGTTCCAAAGATGATTTACAGAGAGTAATTTGTGTTTGAACACAACATTTAAATTCTTTGATTTAATAATTAGTGGGGGAAATAATTCAGTTCCTTATCAGTCAGTGATAGAAGAAAAATCCTCACCAACTTTTCTAAACCAATTTAAAATGTTCATAGTTTTATAAGCAGGAAAATGGGTTTAGATGTTGAGACGGAGCACAATCTTTAGTCCATTGCTTTTAACAAGTTAAAAGGTGAGATATTTCATCACAGGGAAATAACTACTGCAATTATATTAGCTGTATGTAGAGCTATTATTTTACATAATATATTATACGAAAGTGAGACTTGGACATCCTAGTGATGCAATTTAAAGACATTAGAAAAAATTCTTTTAAGGATTGTCTTTAAAATTTTATAATATGTTATTCAATTCAAATTGACAATACAATACTTTCAAAAAAAAAAAGTGTTTTATAGTAAACTAGAGCATATTTTGAAGAGGGTATTGTATGTGTATTAATCAAAGCAAATACAAGTTGCATCAGTTAGACAATCATTTGTGAAAAGTTTAAACAATTGTTCACTGGAATAACAATTTTACATAGCTTTACAAGGCATAATGATTGCCAGATAATAATTCTGTTGAGTAGGTTTTAAAATTTAATTTATATATTTTTATTAGAATAAGTAAATTTACAACAACTATATGTGCAACAATTACATAATATATGTCTTTTTACATCTACATTTTTTATTATTTTTGCTTTTGTATTGGATGATAATTGGGTCTTGGTTACATGTGTGGAATGGAATGACTCCTAAATACTTGTATTTCATTGTAGCATACTTTAAATTTCACAGCGCGATAAACAAATACAAATAAAAATTGTGCCAAGTTTACTTTATCCCCAAAATGAAATGGAATCACTGCTAACTCAAAAACTATATGAGAGCTTGCCTCTCATGCTAATTAATCTATTGGATAAAGAAACCCAATATCATCAAGCAGACATTAAATCTGTGTGTTATACGAATGTTTTGTATTTACACACAGCTATGCAGATGAAGAACTTCATTCAACTTAAACTTTACTTACAACTGGGACAAAATAAAACGCAATTTTCTCACACACCAATTGCTTCTTCTCCACAGTTCACATGAAATAAAAAGTCCCCAGATAGTCTTTATTCTCAAATTACACCAATGGCTGAATAAAACAGCTATAATTCAGTTGATACTATTTTTTTTTCTTTTCTGAGCCAACATTACATCTGGTAAAATGAAAATATAGAAAATATTTTTTTTTAATATTTAACTTTATTATTGCCATGAATATGATACCAAAAATATATTGAAAGCATGCTAGGCAGTAATACAGCTAAATATTTAAAAAAAACTAACTTTTCTATATTTTCATTTTATCAGATAAACGGTTTCTAAGTACAATCATTTCTTTTGTTGTTGTTTTTTGTTTATTTGTTTTAATTTTGAGAATTTGAAATGAACAATCTATTATTCATTTCAATAAATAAAATTTAAAATTATTTTTTTTCAATGTAAAATGCTGAAATATATTTAGTCCAAAAATGTATCACAATCCTTGATACAAAAGTATATTAATTTATTAGAATTATTAATAACTGTTTAAAAGAAGGAGCAACAACATTTATATCTTATGTTTCAAAAAACACAAAATGTCAATCAAAGAATTTTATTTGGCTTCTTTTTTTGGGATGCATTGTGGCCTGAAAAAGAATTTTTTTTTCCATTTTATTTTGCTGATTTCCATGGATTGGTAACATTTTTAAAT
This sequence comes from Epiperipatus broadwayi, assembly GCA_028023455.1. Lineage (NCBI taxonomy): Eukaryota > Metazoa > Onychophora > Udeonychophora > Euonychophora > Peripatidae > Epiperipatus > Epiperipatus broadwayi. Next base: position 390,584 of record JAQFVV010000317.1, read on the forward strand.
GCTCTATACATTAAATGTACATGTTCTAAATATTGTAGAGAAGTTTTTAAACAATATTTGCTGCACTTCATTATTTCATTTGTTTTTCTTTGAATTGCATTCAACAATTACTATAGATCTATTTGATATATTTAAAAAGCAGTTGAAGTGCATTGAATTTAGGATGGATGGCTAGATGGATTGAAAAGACTGCTTTAAATAAAAAAAGTGCTTTAAAGATATTTATTTTTATAACTCATAAAGGTGACAAAATGAATGTTTACTTGTATATAAATTTATTTTATAAATGTAAAAATGCAATAGAAAAACATCAAAAATTGCATTATAATTATAATAACTTTTCTCAAAATGATTTATCCAATTTTAATTTTTCACTGTTCAATTTTTTTTCTCCAAGATTCTTGACAATCAAAAAAGAAATTATTAACTGAAAATGCTTGAGAAATTGTGAAAAATATATCTTGAGATTAATTTTGTTCACAGAACAACATGCACCACATGTCTTTGAATATAAGACACAGTAGGGATTTTAAACCTGAAAAATTTTAGAAAAAATAACCCCAAATTTAACACACATATATGTACTTAAATAGGAAACTAATATAAATATAATAAACTCATCTAATTTATTACAAATCTTCTTCAGATATATTGTACTTTCACTTTCTGCATCTTCATTTTCAGAATTTGAATTCTCATCTTCAATATTTTATCAAGGTACATCATCTTCAGACCATTTAAATTGGAGCAAAACATTATAATTTCTTTATCTATTTGCTTTCGTGTAAAAGTACATTTTGTATTAAGATCTGAATTGGTATTCTAAAATAATATATATTTTTACAAATATTTTCTGGAAAAAATATGTAAAAAAGATTTTAAAAACATATGTTTTCACTTGAAAAATCAAAATGAAAATATTATTATTATCAAAATTGGCAAAATAACATTAAAAGATTCTAAAATATACATTTTCACTTTAAAAATAAAAAAGAAGCTATTGGAAGTATCAAAATTTTGACAGGCACTCTCTTGTGTAGCGAACACAAAGGACCAATCAGCACCTTGGAAGACAGGCTGTTATCTCATTGTTATATTGATTTGTTAATTGTAAAAATATTCTAAATATTATTCAGTAAAGCTTTCTCAGTAAAATAATTGTAAAACATATATTTTCACTTTAAAAATCAAAACAAAAATATCGGAATTGTCAACATTGGCAAACTAGCATTAAAAGATTATAAAGCATATGTTTTCACTTCAAAAATCAAAAGGAAGCTATTGAAACTCAAAATTTTGATAGGCATTCTCTTGTGTAGAGGACAACAAACAAACAATCATGGTAAAATCGACAATACTTTTAAAAGTAACAGTTTAAGAGAGAAGGCTGTTTACAATGTTAATCAAAATAATATTGATTAAAAATGATTTAACATCCTATTCTACACAGCTAACAATCATAATACTCTGTGCATGTATAGCTCAAAGCAATGATACACAGAAATAAGATGTTAAAAATTTTCATTTTGAAGTTTAGATGCACCCCTTTAGGGGTCCAAAATTTGGGGGGGGGGAGTTCATCTTATATAAAAAGGAATATGGTATTTTTGACCTCAATATTATTTTTATATATCAGTGGTTGATTTTTCATTTGAGCATTTATAACTTTTTTATTGGTTTTTGTTTATAAAACACACTTTAACAATAGTTTAACATTTAAAAATAATTATTGCCCTAGTTTTTGGAGTTTCATTATTTTTAATTTTGACATTATTTTTTTATAATGTTAATGCAATTAATTTTGTTAAAGAATCCAGTAGTTTCTTAATGGAACAAAGTAAATATCTGAAAATAAATAATAAACTTATCTTCCTAGTTAAATACAAAAAAATATTTATGTAGTAAAGGGAAATGATTTTTTATTATAAATTGAAGCTGTGAACTACACTTTATCAAAGTAAATGATTTCAACTAAATTCTATCACAAAAAAAAAAAACCAATTGTAAACAAATCAAACAAAAATGCAACAACAAAGGCATTACAGTTTGCAAATTTAATACATTTTACAGTTGTCGAGTAATCCTTTTCAAGCATACATAATCTCATTTAAAAATATAAAATAACATATGTAAATAGATTTTAAATTACATAAGCAGTTGTTTTTCCATCTCAGAGTACTCTAAATGTTTATTAATAAAATTACTTTAAGTTATCCACATCCTTTTTATTCTTTCGTTATTATCATTTTTGAATTTCATGTGCAGTATTTCATGTAATAAAATATTTTCTATGCATAATATTAAAATTTTCACAAAATTTTACAATATTCTTAGTATGAATACTGACTTGGAAACATCAAACAATTACTGAGATCATAGTTTCTTTATCACAAGACTAATCTATTATGTTTCTATAGGAGAAAAAAATTATCGAAAAAAAAAAAAAGAATATTGCCAATACTATTTAATTGCAATGAAAGTAGACATCATTTCATTATTTAAAAAATACAATACAGTTTTTTTTTTTTAATTTTTCAGTGAATGATAAATATATGTAAATGTCTGCCTTCAATTTAATATTAATAACTATAATATTATTTTTTTAAAAAAATTGTTTGTAAATATAATTTTAATTTATATATACAAAAAAATATCTGTTTTAATATATATGTGGATATTGAAAAGTACTGTTCAATATTCTATTCTCACCAAAATTTATCAGCACAAATCACTGTACATTATATGCAAGGAAGACTTGGAACAAAACATAACATATATCATACTTCATTGTATAAAGTATGTATAAAATACAACATACTTGTTTCTCGTGGTTGATTGAAATTCTAAGAAAACATTTTGACAAATTTATGAAGAATGTCAATAGAGAAATTTTCCATAATAATTATAGTAATATGGACCATAAATATTTAAATGTGCAATATGACGAAAAATATATAAATATTCTCTAAATTAACCCACTGCCAGAAATTTTTCCAACAGTATCTCATTCTAGACCTGTCAAATGCTAAGCAATGTTAGTTTTAGCAAATTATGTGGCTTGTTTTAAAACCAGTCATAATATATATAGTAGTTTCTTTTATGTATTGATTTATATAATAAACATACTTGGGCAATATATGAATATTGTGGGGTATTATATGTGCGCATGATACTTTTATTCATTGTCCATTTATTCAACATAAATATTTTATTGACAAATAATTGTAGCATGCTAAAAGTATTCACAGAATCATAAATGGCAAGCTATGAAAAAAAATATACAATGTGATTTAGAAATATAATAGTAATATTTTGCTACATAAGAGGATAGATTTTAATTTTATTGTGCAATATTTCTTTACAATATAATGTAATTGTATATGAAATAGTATACAGATGTTGATTTTTTAAATTAATTATGTATTAAATTATATTAACACAACAATGGAGCCACCTATATCATGTATAATAAATTGTTCGTGTTTTGTTGATAAACTTTGCCTTAAATGAAATATTTATTGTTATCAACATGTACATATACATAATACAGTTGCTTTTTTTACATGTACACCTAGGTCTCATTTTACGCGATAGGTTCCTCAGAAAACACGCACAAATGAAATCGCGCAAAAATAGATATAACTTACCTTGAAAAAGGAAGGATACGGACTGTGATTTTTTAAAAATTGTGTACAAGCAAAGCACCAACGTAAAATTACTTTAAAATTTGCGCAAAAAAAATAAGGAAATAAAATATGACTAATAAAAAATTTCAAATTTGAAAAAAATTGATACAAGACAAACTTTTTTTATCTATAATATTTAATTTTATTCAAAACAATATATTTTTATGCATAATTTACAGTAATTTACATTTTTTATACATGTTTTAATTATTATTGCTATTTGCCAATAAACAGGTTCGTTTGCAAACTGGTAAAAAATCGGATTTTTCACAAGAGGAAATACAACTAGCGCCAACGTCACTCTCATGTTGTGTTAATGGTTTTCTGGTGACAACGTAATTAGTAATTAATCTAACAACTAAAAATTAAATTCTTATTTTTGTCTTTAATTTTTTAATTTTCAATTTTAATTGTGCCCACTGCTCTTACTCACTTTTTAAAAATAAACTTGCAGACACTAAATGATTAATAATTGATTACGTTCTTTTTTAAAAAGCAAAAACAGAAGGTGATTTAAAATGCAAAATTAGCACGCACAATGTTTGAACAAATTTACATTATAATGTTGTAAAATTTAATGTGTGTATACATAAAATGTGGAAATCATGATTTTAATTTCATTATTGCATAAAATCTTACTATTATAAAGCACTGAAAATATTGAAATTACTAAGATGAAAGTCAAATTCCAGTAATGTGCTATTGCTTTCAATATGACATAAGTGCACAAAATTTATTATTTAAAGTAATAGCGCATTATCGGAGTTCGACTTCCGGAGAAACGTGAATCGCGTAACTTCAAAATCACGTTAAATAAATCCGTGTAAAAAGAGACCCAGGTGTATATATAAATTAAGATAATAGTATAAACAAAAAATATTTTAAAAATTTAGTTATTAATAATAAATTGAGGGTCATACATTTTCATATATTTTACATTCACATTTTCTCAAAAAATAAAATGAACAGTAGTATATCCCATTTTTATTGTCTTTTGCTCTGGTTGATTTTTTTTTTCAATTTTTGTTTTTATCAACATAAAATAGAAATCTTGTTTTCAGCAGATTATATCTATTTGTTTTGAAGTTTTTAAGTTTCTAGTGACTTTATGAATGTTCTCTAGTTTTATAAAACTTTTTGCATTATTTAGAAAATATTTTATTACAGGAAATATTGAATATCAAATTTGGAAAGAGTAATAAAGGAATAACAAATTATATGTTTTCAATAAAAACTGAAGAATCCCACACTGTGCTTCTAGATAGGAAAATGGCTGATGGCTTATTTTTAAATGTTAGGGGGGGGGGGTATATAATTGAAATAATTTATATTGATACTGCATAATTTTCAGTTTTATTGTATTTCTTTAAATTTATAATAGCAAATTCAGAAAAGACAAAATAAGCTTCTCTAGTCTTTAAGATATTTTTTTTTGTTTTTAAAAAATAATTTATAAAATATATATTTTTATTTTAAGCTATCAAACGCAAATGAAATATTGTTATATATAGTAATATATCTCAAAGTATAAAAATATATTGTTTTATAAAGATATCAACAAAATATATTGTTTTACTGGACTATATATGCTGAATAAAGAAATTTGCTATAACGAGAAAGGTGGCCCTTTAATTTTTTTTTTTGTGGTTTTAATATTTGTCTAGTGAATTAAATGTATTTAAGTAGAGACTTAAAATGTATGTTTCATTACTCATGTAGCAGTTCATTTGAAAGGAAGTTGTAGCAAGATTGAATTATTTTTTACCATAATTATTAACTTACAATATTTTTAAAACTTATAAAAATATTAAGACAGCTTTTACATATTTTAAATGCATAGTAATTATTTTGAGAAATAAATTAAAAAAACGCCTTTGTTCTTTTATTAATGTAAGCCATAAAAAGTTTCTGCTCATGTATCTTTTCAATGCTTCAAAAAGTGAAAATATTTCTATTCTAAAAAAAATCTTTAGAAATAAAACTTTTTTTATTATTAATTTAATATAAAACATTCCTGCAAAATTACGCAATGAATCATTGCACTTTACAAATGTTTTTTATCTTTTAATTCATCTAGGAACAAAAATAAAAACTAATTTATACATTCATGACAATTAAATTGTAACTGGTCTTTGCAATATTATTGAATACCACTACAGTGCTGCTCCACGTTATTACAAACTTACAGTTCAGCAATTAGCAATAATCCAGATCTCTTCCAGATTATACAGTATAAGGATTAAATAAACATGTAAAACAAATTTCAAATGTTCATTATATATGTTCTTGTCAATTTTTCTGCTATTATAATACGATTCTTCCTAAAATAAACTTATGTTTGAGCTATTAACAAACAATATATCTTGACTACTGTAATGAGTTTGTGTTCAATGCATAATTTAAACCAAGAAATATGGCTTTTCTTGTCATATACTTCGTCATCAGTTTTAACCATTATCAACCCATTGCAGAATGAAAGTGTCTCCAATTTTAATCCATCTCAAATTTCTAGCCTCATCACTCCACACAACTCCTTATTTCAATCATCTCACGTGTACTCTCTTTCTAGGTCTTTTACAGTTTTTTTAAATTCATTTTAAGATTTCACCTATCCATCTGTTATAATCTTTCAAGAAATATGTCTGGCCCAAATCCACTTTAATCTCTTAATATTTTCAACAATGTCAGTAACACTTGTTTGTTTCTTTACCCATGTATTTAGTTTTCAATCTCTTTTTGTTACTCATAATGTACATCTCCATACTTCTTTTGAGTGGTCTGAAATCTCTGTGTTGCTCTTCTATTAAGTGTCCAAGTCTGAGGTCGATAAGTAAGAACTTGTAAAACACATTTAATAAAAACTTTCCTTTTCAAACACATAAGCATATTTCTTTTTAATATTAAGTTATTTCTACCAAAAGCACTCCAACCAAGTTTAATTCTATAATTAATTTTATTCATTATCTTTCCATCCATAGTAATAATCTGACCAAGGTATTTGTAGTTGTTACCTTCTTCTAACTCATCATTATCGATCTTTATTTTCATCTTTTGAGAAAATCCATTGAACATTAATTACTTAAGGCTTTTTAACATTTGCCTTTAGTCCTACTTTTTTACTTTCATCTGATAACTTTTGCAACAATTTCTGAAGCTCTGAAGTATTATTTTCAAAAATAACTATATCATCTGCAAAATCTAGTGACTTAAATAATATTGATTTACTTTTATTTCTTTACCTTCCCAATTTAATTCACAAAATACTTTTTGCAGCACTGCTGTAAAAAAGTTTTGGAGATATGGAATCAACCTGTCATACACTTCTCAATGTTAATCTTCCTCATGTCATTATGTAATCTAATTGTTGCTATTTGCTATTGCATTTTTATAAGTATTCTTCAGAATATGACAATATCCTGTGTCTATATCTTAATGATACAATGTTTTAATCACTGAAGGAATGCTTGTAGAATCAAATGCCTTTTCATAATCTCCAAACTAAAGCATAATGGCAATTCATATTCATTGGTCTTTTCTATAACTTCACTCAATACTTGGATATGATCTACTATACCAAAATCACTTTTAAATCTAGCGTATTCTTTTGGTTGATTGAAATCCAAAATTCTCTGTAGATGAGTTGTAATTGTCTTAGTAAAAAAATTTGTACAAACCTTGTAAAAGCATGGTAGGTCTGTAATTTATAATATCTTCTTTAGCATGTTTTGAAATATTAATATGAATACTGCATTCTTCTCATCATCTGGTACATCTTTAATCATTTAGTTATTTGGTATATAACTTTGCCAAAAAAAAATATCTTTATTCACCTGCTTTTTTTAAGATATGATTACAATTCCATCATTACCTGGAACTTTTTCCTGCTTCACAAATTTAATTGCATATGTCAGTTCTTCATTTCAAAGCTGGGCTAATTCAGAAGATATAATAATAGTTGTAGGAGGTACTTGTCTTTGTTCTTTATTGCTATATATTTTTTGATGGAACTCTTTTGCACATTTAATGATGTTATATCTGTTTTTAGCATGTTCCATCTTTTTTTTCTTATTGCAGAAATAAGTTTTCTATCAGTATCACAATGTTGTTTTGCATTTTGAGACTTTTATTTTCTTCTGTAGCTTTGCTTGCTTGTTCACAATTATATTTTCTTATTTCATTATCAATTATTTTTTATGCCATTTTATAAAATTCAAGGTATTCAGTCCTTTTTAATGCATCATTTTTATATATTTTCATATTCTTTTTTTTTAATAAATTCTCTAGTCCCATTAGAAATTTTGCTGCTGAATTGCTGCTTTTTTCCACCAGCTATATTTGTTGCAGTTTTTAAAAGTGTATCAGTTATTTTTGCATTGCTTTTGTAAAATCTGAATCATATTCAAAATCTGTTAATATTTGAAAATGATTTGCTAGCTTCTAATTTAAATTGATTAACATGTTTCTCTCAATTAGGAATATTAATTGTGAATATTGTTGTTTTTTTTTAAATAATTTTTGTCTCTCTGGTTTAGCATTAAAATTTATCTTACATCTTACTAATCAATGATCACATCTTGTATTAAATTTATTAAGAACATAACAGTCATGGAATATGTATTTTCTTTTAGTCAAAATATTATCCAATTCTATTGAATCTTCATTTGGATGCTTTCAAGTCCATTTCTGTTAAACATTTTTTTTTTCAAAAAAAAGGATTCATAATATAAAGTTTTGGTTGTTCTGTAAAGTCCATAAGTCTATGTCCTCTATCATTTCAATCACCATAACCAAATTTATATACATTGCTTTCATTTTTCATTTGTTTACCAATTCTACTATTAAAGTCTTTCATAACAATTTTAAAATGTTTTTGGGTCTGATTAAAAATGTTTTGGAGATCCACATAAAATCCTCTACTATTTTATCACAAGGAGAACTTGTTGTGGAAGAAACCTGAATTATCTAAATTTGGTATCTGTTATTAAGTTGAATAATTAATTCTGCCACTCTGTCTGATATACCATCAATCTCCACAATGTTCATCTTTCACTTTTTATTTATAATGAATCATAATCCACTTGTACTCCCAATATTTGTGCCTTTGTAGTACATTGCATGCCCACCTTTAAAACCAGTTGTTTCTTCACCTTTTCTTCTAACTTCACAAAGTCCAATAGTCACATTTAATATGAGACAGTTCTTCCAATTTTTGCAATCTTCCCTGTGATCTGTAAGTATTTAAATAAAAGGTCATCAAATGGCAACCTGGGTCCATCATCAGAGGATTCTTACCACCCTCTGCCTTTGGCAACCAATGACTACTTTGGCTGGAGACATTATAGCCTTCTGGGAATAACAGCAAGGATTTTATTAGTGTCTGACATGATTGTAAATATTTATTAGAAGAAAAAAGTTGTCATTTACTTAATTATTTTTAAATAATACATTAGTTGTTTTTTAAGACTGCATATATAAATGATGATTTTTTTAATGTTTATAAAAATAAAGATCTCATGGCAGATTATAAACGTAAGCATTTAGTTTGATATGATTTATTGCAGTAAATAAATTTGGAGTTAAAGTTTAATTTATACTTTTAGCTTAAAAGTATATACAGTACATATAATCAATCGAATTACAAATAAATCGAAATACTAGACAATATGTTTGTATACAATTTAATTATATACCTTCAATTTTATACAAACAAATTATCTAGTATTTCGATTTATTTATAATTCGATTGATTAAAAGTTTATCATTTTTTTGACAATATTGTTATATAGTTAATAAAAAATGATTATAAGACATGATATATATATATATATATTCTAACCTGTAATCTCGTGCATCTTCACTTCAGAATAGTATATGATATGAAATAAAACGGGTTCTATCTCAGTTAATAATTAATAACTAAAATATTCAGCATTAAAATTAAAATATTTCACTAGCTCAAATTTAAAATACGAATAAGGTTCAGTTTATAAAAATAAATTAAATAAATATTTAATATTTTCATGAGACTTGAAGTGAAAATACAGGTGACAAGATAGATTACATTGAGCCAATATCCTACAGGATACTACCTCAATGGCATAAGAACACTATCCCCCCTTATTATTATTTCAAATAACAAACTCATAGTATTCTTACGACTTTAATAACTTCTACTCACTAAGATTAAATTAATAATTACGTCTTAATCTTCTATTTAATAATCTAGCTCAATAAAATAACCTCAAGTTCATAAAGTTAATTTAAAAATACGGTAGTAAAATATGAGAAGGGATTTTATGTCATAATCTACTACTCTGAACTAATAATAATAAATAATAGTAATAATATTCTTCATTGTTTAATTACTACTGTATATCTTTTCCTTTTACTATAATTTTATTACCATAATAAAATAATGAAATAATATAATATGATCTTATATCTTCATGTAATGATATAATAAATACGTGGTAGCATTTTAATAATCTGACAAACAAAATATGTGTGGCAACTGATAGCATATAATTTAATATAATATTGTGATAATTGATTTATGACCAATAAAATAATCTAAGATTATGATTATTTAATTATAATGAATACCAATAAAATATTTAAAATTCTTAAAATAATTCTCTATTTATCTTTTTGTGCAAAATTATATATTTGTTTCAATTATTATGCATATATCGTGATTTCATGCAGCGATGTGGAGAAATAAATAACTCCGACACAAAATTTTTGAAATAACAAAATTTTAACAAAGTTTATTAATAACAACAAATAGATAAACAATTTATTTATACTATTTACAGTGGATATCCTTAACTTTTACTTTACAATTTTATCTACTGGGTTATAGAAAAAAATAATTTATATTTTAGTTATATATCTTTATCTAAACTTAAGACAAAAAAAAAAATGTTACTATTTGGTTTCTCATTATGGTTAACTTATTACAAATATATTTATCTACTTTATTAGCAACAGCATTTTATCCTTAATATTATTAAACTATCTTATTTTAAAAAATTCATACTTAGAAAACATTCTATAGAAAACAAAATTTTATAATGAGTATGGATTTCTCAAAATATTAAAAAAAATTTCATCTTGCAAAGTCAAAGATGTTATACAAAATATTATCCAAAATTCAGTACTAGATTTTAGTATTTATCACACAATGTTTACTAATCATAATATATTCTTCTTTAAGCCTTACTTTAGTATGATATAAGTGTAATCATCAATATATTTCGGTTAATCAATAAACAAAAAATATACTATGCATATTGTTTACATAATTTACTCTGTACTATTGTATTTTAAAAATATGCAATACTTATTTTTCTCTTAAAAAAAAAATAATATTAAAGCATTTAAAATTATTATCACTTTAAAGAAAATATCTTTGTTTAGATACCTTATTTTAAAAAAATTTATATTTCATTTCCGAAATAAAATTCAAAATATATTCTATGATTCTTTTCTTTCCTTAGGATACTTTGGATCTTCAATTTTAAGTTATAACGTCCTATTCCTTCTAAGCAAATAAACCAATTTTATACAAAACGATAGCATAACCTAAGTTCTAAATTATTTATCATTTCTCTTAAACATATCTTACTGAATGATGCAGTTACATGAAATAAAGATAGCGAAAACAGATGCATAGGATTAAGGAAGAAAGCTAGAGTATTAGTCTTAACATATCTCAAAATCATGGCACAGTGCGAAGAGGTATGACATTTACCTGCCTAATATCCTCCAGTACAGGGACGATGTTAAAGCTATTTCTTCAGCTTTATTAGAACATCAAATATTTAAAGAAATATAAACACTGTCCAAATAAAATGTGTATCAGTCATAGGGCTTTGTTAACTATGCTGATATTCACATAAAGACTAAATATTATTTCCATTCCTTATAACATCCTATTTCTTAAAACATCATCTTGGTTTCCTGTTCACTAAGTACTTCCAAGCTACTATCTCAACATTATTTCTCAAGATTTTCCACATCTTACATCGATAAATAACTATCTGCATTTACAAAACAATAAATAAAATTCATTAATAGTTAAACAATCTTACGATTCCATAAGAAAAGTTGCTTACTTCATTGCTCTGTATGTTTAATCATATACAATCTACTTAGACAATATTTGAATATCTTAACACGAAAATTTTAAAAGAATCACATAAAGATTTGTTATATGTTGGATTATATCACTAATATAAAAAAAATCTTCGTATGCATATTTTCAAATCAATCCTATCTCATAATGTTTCTTAAAATGTTGTATAAAATGCGGTACATATAAGTAAAAAAACTTTTACACTTCATTCTTCCAATTTATGGATGATCTAAAGAAAACAAAAAAAAAACATACATTATAAATTATCAATAGTTATTATTATTACCAATAACCTTTATCTAGTCATCGTGTTCAGTAGGCTTCCTTTATCCACTTGAGCATTGCAGATATAAAAAAAATTCACACCCATACACTTTATATTAAAATATTTTTAGCTAAATTATTAGATTGTTATATTATAAAATTTTAATATTAATAAATTAATGTTTTTATGTTTTTCCTAATCTTATATAAAAATTTAGATTTAAACTAGGTTAACAAAATAAAAAGAATCAAAACTATAATTACATATTTTCTTGACGATAGTTCCTGATAAGTCCAAAATGTTTATTATTTTCTCTAGAGTTTTTTAAAAATGTTCTCCTCCAAGCGCATTAAAGTTTAAAATAAAAATAATTATTAATCCATTTAGTAAAATTTATAGAAAATAATCCTTGGTTTTAGTATTTAGGATGATAATTATTAAATCATAATATTAATTAATCCCGTGAAGCTTCTTAATCTTCTTTACCAATATTCTCTGCATATCCGATGCATCAATCTATCTAATTTAACTTTAAAAATATTCGATAAACTTTTAAGTACTATTTGTATTTCCATGGATCCATCATTTATTCAACTATGTGTTCACTTTTTTTTTATATATGTTTCCTTCTTGATACATTTAAACTTTTATTTGGTATTTTTGTAAATCTCTTTTAAAAATAAAAAAACTTCAAGTACTTTTAAACAAATCTTTTCTAAATACATTTTAAATAATTCTAAGACTGGATATTTTAATATCAAAAACGCTTCTATAACATATTCTCCTGGGTTCTTTCTTTAATTCTTGAAAATATTTTTAAAAATGTTACCTTCAGAAAGGATATAACATTTTACTCCTTTGAATATAATATTCTATAAAATAATTCATAAAATATAATTGTCTTATTACTATTTAAAAAATAAATCTTGTATAGGCTTATAAATAATACGTTTCAATACATTTTTTTTTTAGACTCCGTATAATGTCCGAGCTGTGGTTTTTATGTACCAGAACAGTTCTTCGGTGAAATATTAATAAAGCTGTATCAATAAATATTCCAAAGATTTTTACAGTATTACAATTGATATCCATTTTATTTCCCAGTATATCCATTTTTTATTGCAAAGTTTAGGTTAAATTTTTTAGATAAAATATGACTGGTAAGTACTTTAAAAATTAGAAAATCATTTCCACGAAGTTTCTAAATTATTATATTTTAACACCCTCTTTTGCAAAAATACTTTTAAAAATTATCAATTAGTTTTTTTCAAAATAAACGATAAGAAAGTACAAAAAAAAATTGACTAAAATAAAAATTTTAAAAAGACTATCTTTTTGATAGTTATAATTTACATTTCTCCGGTTTCAGTACATTATTAATCTCCCCCGATAACCCTGTGCAAATCATATTTATAGTCTGTAAGAATAGCTATGCCTATTGGTTAATTCTTACTTTAGCTTGAGAACAAATTTACATATTTTTAGTTTATAGTAGAATTGAATTTCAAAATTAGAAATTATGACGTAATAAAATTTAAAAAAATATTTAAAATTCCCCTTTTACTTCAATTATTATTTTATTAAAACTATTTAAACATTTAAAATAACTTTTAAAATAATTTTAATAACCTATTCCCTTTATCTATTTTTATTTAAACAAAATATTTAATTTTTTTTAACTGTATTCGTCTTTATTACATCATTTAAACATGTTATACGATAGTTAACTTAATATTTATTATTATTTCTTTTATGATAGGCAGTAATTCTATCTAATTCTATAATATAACTTTTAAAATATTTTAAACTTCGTTACTTTAAATACAAACAAGCATATGTGTGAAAGTATTAGTATACAAGTCACATGATTAATAACTTTGACAGACGATTTTCAATCTATTTCTCTGCCTAGACTAATAAAATTGATACACTTATTATATTATTTAAAATAATTATAAAAATTTGGAAAATATAGAATTAGATATAATTTTCACCATCATAAAGTTTATTTTAAAAACATACTATATTAATTTTGACTATTAAATATGATTATAAATTTAAACATGGCATTTATTAAATTATACATTTTAAACTATTAAAATCGAATTTTTAAATATACTTTTAATTATTTATAGCTGTGTTATTTAATATGGCCAGCTTTTACAACCATATGCAACAATAATTTAAAGCTTTACGTAACTATTTTTAAATAATTCGCTATAATTTTATATACTATGTATTTGCTTTAACCTCAAATTGTATTTAAAAATATAATCGACAAACTATAATTAATGTATTAAAAGAACATATTCTAAAATTTAAAATTTTTAGTAATTGACTGTTATGAACTATTACTGACCTATAGAAAAGGGCACAATATATATATATATAACAATAAATATTACAATAATTAACTATTGTATAGTCTTTCAATCTGCAGAAGTATTTTCAGTTAATTTCGTAACCCTCCTCAACTGTTATTAAATTCATTAAACATAATAAACGTTGTCAACTCAAATCTCGTGAATTCTGAATGTATATATTTAAATAATAAATCTAGTATTGCACAAAGCTAGATGATTTTGAATTTTAATCACATAATAGCAGCCTAAACTATGTAAACAATATTTCATTATGGTCTCAAAGCAGTCTGTATAAGTAAAAGGTGAGTTTCTCAATTTGTTCTTGTGTCAGCTCTGTTTGTATATATTAAGATCTTAAATCAGATTTATTGATGCAATCCATCTTTTATGTATAAAGATTGTTTCAACAGCGTGTTGAAGATTTATGATTTAGATAGGCTTATACTGATGCCATGTTTCATATCTATACATATGTTAAATATTTTCATGGATTTTTAATCTAATAAAAGATGGAAATTAAGAAATTATTTCTATATAAACAGAGATAACATTACTTTTTGACAATTTTGCAACATAAAAAAGCAAAGATATCTCTGTTTACCTTCATATAACCTTTTAATTTCCATTCTTTATGTATGCCTATGTATTATGAATAAAGGAAAATACTTCAATATATATACAGTATGTATTTGTAGTTTGTTGCAGATTTTTTTTAATTCAATAATTGTTTCTAAAATATAAAATAAATTAGGATTTGTGTATTTAATTTTTATTAATGTTATATTATTTTTATAAAACTGATAAACCAAAACTTGAAAATAATAATAACAGTTAAATATATGCTTTGACATCATGAAATAAATGGACTTGCTTTTGAGAAAGAATAGTGATGATGACAACATTTAAAAGACTTTTTTCTGTTATGTATGCTAAACTGATAAATTCTTAAGTAAAAATTAATTTTAATTGTTACAGTATTGTGATAGAAAATTATGCTGAGTAGTACTGCTTGCCTGATCCACAAATGCACTCAGCTTTTGGTAACTAAAAATGTAATGAAAAAGTGTGGAGATGAAAAGCAGTTTCTCCAAATGCCAAAAATGTGATGGATAAGAACTTGACTGTTCAATAAATTCCCCATAAATGTGGGTAAATGTAAAAATATAATGGATAAGTGTCATGCTAGGACAGTCAAAAACTGTAACTAATAGATAGATCAATGAATAAGCTAATCCACGAATGGAATTATAATAATTTAGATCTACATTATAATGGACTCATGAATTTGTAAGGCACCATTGAATCCAAAGATAAGTGTTTTTCTTGGCAAAGAAAATAAAATTTAATACATAATAATTTACTTTCGAATGAGATATACCATTAAATATCTTAAAATGAATTGTATAATGAAAATAATTTTGTATAATAGAATAGTTTGTGCAATAGGTAAATCAAATGCTGTCAGGGTTAATAGAATTAAAATATAAGTTTATTAAGATAGACATTAACTCATTGAGGTGGCTAAGGTAAATAGCATCACTTCTATTCTAATAATTGTGATCTAGTATCATTCACTGTATATTTATAACTTATTCCTGACAGATTGCAATTGTTAGATATGTTCTGTAACCAGAAATCATTAACATGCAGTCATAAAATAAAGGGTTAAATACATCATCTTGCAAGCAATAAAAAAATTAATATTTTATTTTTAAAAAAATAAATAAACTTAATATTTTATATCAAGTAATGAAGTGTTTATAAAAACAGTCATTTTTATAACAAACTAAATTTTATGAAATATTAGTTAGCTTTTAAATTTTGATTTGTTTTCTAAAATAGTATATCAATAATTAAGTACTATTTAAATGTTTATTGAATGATAATAAATAATAGGTTTCATTTATAATGAAAATTATTAAAGGGAGAATAATTTTGATAGATGTCTATTACTGTGTGGATATTAGTCCATATGATTATTATTAAGAAATGAAAGTTATCTGAGTAAATACTTTAGAAAAGATATGCTTATTGGTATTTGTTACCAAGTTCATCCTATAACTTTGGATTACAATTCCCTCCTCGATCGATGTCTTCTTTAATATTCCCATGATGACAAATGAAGACGTAGTATTCAATTGACATTTTAATTATTGGATGATGTCCAACTATTCCTTTTTGACATACTATAATCCATGGCAAATCTAATGGTTTGAAGCTTTGGGCAGTCAGAATAGTGTTTGTTTTTATCCTTTCTGTTTATTTATGATGAAGATATCAATCGGGGGGGTATGTTTTCCCCTTTGTATATGATAATTTATTCACAGTACATTATAATCTTTTATACAAATCTATAATCTGTTGAAAAAATATGCAAAATCAAACTCAAATTTAAAAAAAAATTTTATTATTTTTTTGCTGTAATTTTTCTGTGTTACCTAATAACAACAATAACACAGTCTTTTAAAACATTAGCTTTTGTAGCATGAATTTCTGTTTATTTCAAACTTAATAAGTTCAATGTTAATTCATTACAACTTTAATTTATATATATGGAAACAGTAAGGTCTGCTTTTCAGATCTTCGTTTCACCTTTTCTTACCTATTTCCTACCCTCATACCTTAGTTTGAACCCCAATCTATAGTAGTGTGTCTGCAATACGCTTATATACCGAAAATCCCGCCTAATTTTAAACCACGAGTACAATGCTCGTATTATATATATAAGTCATTCTCAAATAAATAAAAGATTATAGATTATGTATATGTTCACATAATTTTGATTTATTAAAAAGTAGGTTATATAAGTCGTAATTGCGCACACACTATGGTATGCATTTTAAAACATATCAAAATTATAAATTGTTAAAGTTATTTTGTTTGAATCTATTTTCAAATATATTACCGTCGTAATGTATTTTGATTTAAAATAAAACTCATTTAGTAAATATTCGTTTAGTAAATAGATTCAAATATTGCAAATTAAAAGTAAAATAATTTTCGTTTAATTTAATAAAAGTCATTCCAAATATTTCTTTAAAATAAATGAGGGACAATAGTTTAATTAGCTAATATTATATGTTTTATCTAAAAACAGCAGATGTCCACTTAAGGTTTTCTTTAATTAATAAATGTAATTTTTAATTAAATCTAGTTTGTAATCCAAATATCGACAGGGAAATTAACAAAAATTAATTAATGTTGAATTCCTTTAGACATTGGGATAGATTTAATTACAGCTGATAAGTCCGATATATTTTTGTAATGTTCCAGGGCAGTTCTATTGTTAACGTCTACTATAAAAAGAGTGTTTTTCTTTTGTTCTCCAGTTTTTCTTCTAATGTTTCTAAGAGAAATCATTCTGAGTTCTAGTCTAGTAATTTGTCAATCTTGACATGACAGAGTAGAGCACGAGAAGGCTATTTCTCTCTGGAATGGTCATCTGCTGCCGTAGACCATCGGTTTTCACACAGGGAACCCCGGAACTGCTGCTGCCAAAATATGAACATTTCCAGATTTTGCTGTTAAATTATATAAAAACCTGCCGACCATCAATCTACCTAAATGCTTCTCCAGAAGTAATCCTAAATTAACCCAAGAGCTCTTGTGATAACTAACATGCTATAGCTATTTAAAATTGTTTTCCTTATATTTCACATAACTTCATTATGTATTTCTTTAACGTTTTAATATAATATAATCAACAGTTCTGCTCTATCCTTGGGTTAATATTTTCTATTTTTAAAGCTTTTTTATTTTATTATGATAATGTGTCAGAATCGTCTTTGACCGAGTGAACTATTCCCACTTGTTCGAGGGCGATTCTATTCTTTAATATATAATATAATCACATAGTTTAAAATCTACGTGTTATTGATTTTAATCTAATATGAGAGTATGTGCGAGGTCAATGATTAATTGTGTCTCCTAATGCATGATTGCGTATATAAATCTATACTTACTTTTCAAACCCGCAAGCATGCATTTTCCTATTTTAATTACCATGTTCTACTTTAATTACAAAGTACACATCATTGATGTCGAGAATGTGCGGACCCTTTTAAATGAATTTCAGGGAATTTGATTGGGCATTTCTCTTAACCCGAGTAAAACCCATTCAGTATGTTTTTATATCCACTAGTCTCGTATTGCTGGTAAATGAATTGTTTGTTGAGACCGCTTTGTTTTATTTTTCTAAGGATTCTTTATACGGCAAAGTCTGTTCTTTTTGTATATTGCAAGTTTCCAGGAAGAGTGTGTTCCAAATGACACACCTGGGAATTAAACGCAATCGTCACACAGTCGCTAAGTTTCGGCTGTTCATAAAATACTTTCCTACATGTTAGCGGTGAGATGCCCTCCGTAATTATTCTGGATCTTCAATTTTGTTTTATTTTATATTTATTTTACAAAGCATCCGTGACTTAAATGTGTCACACCCTCCAACTCTAATAAATTCATTATCAGCAATACTGACCTCCCAATGCAACTCTATTATTATTATTCTCAAATAAATGCTTTGATCACATTCCCACTTTGATGCTTAGTAAGCTTTTGTCTGTGCTTTTCTCGAAATCAATAAATATTTTATAACACTTAATTTCAAATATTTTGTTAAACTTGTATAATTGCTCAAAGCACCTCATACATGTTCCTATCTCGTCAAGCACATTATCGTAATGCTATTAGCCCGAGGAATAGAATATTTAAAACCTTTTTGTCATTTATTGAAATATATTGCCCACAATTATTTAATACGCGTCCCTGTCTCATATAAGCAGACTGTGGCGTTATATATATATTTTATGAATAAATTTTGTGAAATTATTTAAAACTAAATTTGATCTCTTATTTTATTTGATTCCTATCACTGTCTCGGTCTATATATATATATATTCTGCATTTCTTTTGTAAATCCATAGACGTTAATTAGCCACCCAAACTTCTTTTAGTATAGAGTCTTGTTTCTCCCTGACCACCAGGCACCAGTCAAAGGTCATACTAGTAGTGGCATCAGATGCGTTGTCACGTAGATGGCGCTGTGAAATTTGGGCTTTAGATTCGAACTTAGTATATCTAGAAGGCAACCCTTCCTAAAATGTTTAGTTTTATGTCTGGGGTTTGAATTCTGCAGTGTGTTGGCGAGATAGACAATTCTGACTGTTACATATTAAAATTTTTTTCCAGGTCCATGGTGCCCAACATTGGGCCTCGAATATTTAAACACCCACAACCCTGTAGATCTTAATTATTTAAACACCCACATCCCTGTAGCTTAATTTTAGCATGTTGTTTCATATTTAATCACTCAAATCCTTTATAATTTTGATATATATAATATTTTCAAACTCTATATTATCTATATTGTTTATTTGCGTGTAGATTTCATATATTTTTTTTGACTCGGGCATTCAATTACTTATTCTGTATAATCAGAATTTGTCCAAACTTGCTATAGTGTGATATGAGCCATCTGTATTTATCTGTATTCATTGTTTCACTTAAATCACGCTATGTACGCATAGCGTAAATTCCCTGAATATTGTCCCTAGTGAATATTGTGACAATCTTTGAATATTTCAAATAATGTATTTTACTCTCAAAATAAAGTTTTATCGGCTCAATGCGCAAGATAGCATAATAATAATTTTGTATGGTAATGACCTAGATATAATAGGCTATCGTATGGAATTCAGAAATGTAAAAATAAAAAAATGTTGTAATCAATAAAAATGCGAATGTTTAAAGAGTGCCCATAGTTAAATGGAATAGTTATTAAAATTAATTTTGGGAAGCTAACAGTCTGTTGATCCTTTTAAGTGGTGACATGGTGCCCAAGGGTAATTTCATTAAATGGAGTTACTTCTAAAATAAATTTTGTCACCAGGCTAAATTTTTTATATGTAATTTGTTTTTTTTCAACGTGTGTAAATTTTTCTTAGACCAAATAATGAGATGTGAATCGGATCAATGATTATGTAAATAAATATATATGTTTGCAAATCTTAAATAAGAGGGAACGAAATAATTATACCCAGATCTAGTGGGATCTTTAATACAATTTGCCAGGAGAAGTATGAAGCAATCAAAGAGACTTGCATGCAATTTTTCGTCCGTCTGGTAAACCGATTTAGATCACTCACCATGTTCAAGTTTTCAGATACCTACATCATCCATACAATCCAACAGAAAATGCCATTACCTATCCAATGGCTTATGGTCGGCAGCAGGATCAAAGATGTGGAAGTCATGGCAGAATTTTTGACAACGATCAACTCTGGCGCATGAAATCCCCACAGTCAATCGGAACAAAATATGATTGGAGGAAATACGAGACCCAAAACCACCCTATTAGCACAACCCCACTACTCTCATTCTCTTACAAAAGGAAGCCTCTCAGGGGATATGAACCCTGTGTCAATGGTTATCCGAGAAGAGGACCCCACCTATGGAGTTCCTATTGGTCCGTGTCCAGTAATAAACATCAGAGTGGGATCCATTGAAATTTCTGCCCTCATTGACACTGGCAGTCAGATTTCCTGCATTTCAAAGGGATGGTTGCTACGAATGGAAGAACAGAGCAGATGTATACCTAGGTTACCATCCCATCCAGATGAAACTGGCTGATGGAAAATGAACCAAAACTGAAGATACCAAGTATGGTTAGAAATAACATTCAGGAAAATAACCATTGGGCACCCTTTCCTAGTTATAAAAGGATTGGTCCATGATGTCATAATGGATCCGATTTTTTGACCCAAAATAAGTGTATCCTTGACTATGCCATGAGTTTAATCATGGTCCAGCAAGAGAAGATAGATTTTAATGAAGCCAATGTCTTACCTGGAGTCCAACTTCAGTGTATGGAGGCCAGCATCGATGAAAACACCATCACAGATAAGGTCAAAGAGTCATCACTAGAAACCATCGAGAATCAGTCCCAATTGCATCAACTATTGATGGTATATCAGCAAATCTTCTCTCCAATCCCTGGAGAAATTAAAGGTTATGTCCACCGGATTCATGTGAAGGAGGAAACCCACTTCCAGGCCCAGACATACCCCATTCCTTTCCAATTTCAAGATGAAGTGAGTGCTTCAGATCCAACAGATGATTTCATGGGGGGTAATTGAGAAAGGATCATCGCCCTATAATAACCCATTAGTGGTTGTGAAAAAGAAAAATTGGTCTATAAGACTGTGTTTAGATGCCAGAATCCTCAACAATATCACAATACCAGAACGGGATATCCCACCACCTGTACAGGAAGTTTTCCTCAAATTATCTACAAAGAATATTTTTTCCACATTGGACTTAACTGCTAGCTATTGGCAGATGATATCACACCCCCAAGACAGAAAATACACGGCTTTCTGTCACAATGGGCAAACACATCTATTTAAGAGAGTACCTTTCGGGCTCATAAACAGCGGCGCTGGTCTAATGAGGTGCTTGGACCAAGTTCTGTCCGAGGATCTAAAAGAAATTAGTGTGCTATATCGATGATGTGGCCATTGCATCACGCAACCCTCAGGAACACCTGGAGCACCTGAAGCAGTTTTTTTCTGAATGTGCCCAAAAGAATATTACTGTGAATCTAGAAAAGAGTCACTTTGCTCTAAAAGAAATTGCATTTTTAGGACATATAGTAAATGGACAAGGAATTCTGACCCATCCGGATAAGGTAGAAGCAATCCAGAACTTCCCGAGGCCTGTCAATAGAAAGCAGATTAGATCCTTTTTAGGCCTCTGCAATTATTACCACAAGTTCTATCTGGGCTTTGCACAAGATACCTCCACATTGCTGGAACTATTGAAGCAACACCATATGTGGGAATGGAATGAACAGCACGAGCAAGATTTCAAGAAAATCCAAGGACAATTTCCTCCAGACTGTGATGTTATGTTATCCTGATTTCACTCACCCATTCTATTTGCAGACGATAGCAGCAAGAAAGGTCTAGGTGTTGTACTGTTCCAGGTTAATCATGAAAGCCAACATCAGGTATTGTACTTCAGTAGCCGTGCATTAAAAGCTGCAGAAAGAAACTATACTGTCACTGAACAAGAAACTTTAGCCATTGTATGGGCATGCAGCAAATTCAAGCAGATATTGCTGGCATCGGAAGTAATTATAATTACGGACCACCGGTGCTTGGAATTTCTGAATAAGAGTTATCTAAACAATGATCGCCTTATACGATGGAGCTTGTCATTGCAGAAATTCCACTACAAGATAATTTATTGCCCAGGCCCTGAAAATATTGTGGCTGATGTATTGAGTCGTCACCCTGTGGAAGTTAAGCCTTGCAACCCTATGATATCAGACCAGCTGTTAATAATCATGTCTAACGTGTTGGACCAGGAAATTGAAAAGAAACTTAAGAATTTGCAGTATTGGCAGGAAAAGCAGCCCCAGTACAGAGATTTAATGCAAGAAGTCCAAAGGCAAGGAAACCCTGCTCAAGGATGTACCACTGGTAGGGGAAAAAGGAGATACAGATTGCAAAATGGACTTTTGCTGCAACAAACTTTGAATAGATTGTGGAAAATTGTCATACCACCTCATTTAAAAAGCCCACTAATAACTTACATGCACAGCCTGGTGGGACATTATGGTCCCAGGAAAACCGAAGAGGCCCTGAGGCAGCAGTTTTATTGGCCACAGATGTATAGTGATATATTACATACCCTCCAGAAATATAATACATGCACTAAAAGCAAACCCCCAAATAAGATCTTCAGCGGTACCCCCACCTCCATTAATCCATTGGGACCCAACAGGCTATTGGCAGTAGACCATTATGGGCCACTACCATCCTATCATAGATCGGTATCTTTTTGTCACCTACGATGTATTTTCTAAGTATGCATGGGCCTACCCAGTCATAAGGGCAGATTCAAAACGTGCAATTAGGGCATTACAGTTCCAGAAATTTGTGACCATCGGCAAGCCCGAAGCAATACTCTCAGATCATGGCTCGGATTTCACTTCACGAGAATGGCAGACCTGGATAAAAAGCCAAGGTGTCAGGCATGTGATGACATCCATTAGAAACCCCAAATCCAACCCCTGCGAGAGGGTCGTGCAGGAAATTAACTGGCTGTTTCGGACATACATCCACAATAATCACTGGGGCTGGGTCAACCGAACGGAAGAAATTTTTCAGTATATTAATGGAACCATTAATGAGGCTACAGGCCTAACAACAATGTGTCTTCATTTTGGTAAGCCAGAGCAACCATTAATTAAAATACCCTTGCCCAAGGATGATCGAAGTTGACAGAGAAGAGGACCAGCGAGCAGTTCATCATCATCTGAAAGCCCAGGCAGAGAAAAAGCAATTAAAGGAAACAAGGTCCTACCAATTTCAAGTTGGGGATCATGTATGGGTCAGAACTCCAAAGCCCTGTAGCCAGGACCAGTGTAAATACAAGAAGTTTTTCCCACTGTATCAAGGGCCATATGTGATAAAACAAGTAAGCGGCCCAAATGCATTTTTACTGGAGGATAATGGGACCATAAGGGGACTTATACCCCTTGTATATCACCCACCAGACCCAGGATTATAGTTTTTTTAAACAACAAAAAAAAATGGACACGTCACAAGAAAGGAGGTTGGATATAAACAATGTTAAACTATTAGATTTTAAATAAAATTTTGTTGAAGGGGGGAGATAATAGAAAATGTTCACTACATGGTAGATTTATTAATATGATCCGAGTATATAATTCAGTTTTGTTTCTTCATTATATTTATATCCTGTACATTATGGGTTATCTTGTAAATTTTGTTTATGCAGGCTTCATAGATGGACACCTGTTGTAAGATCTTTTTTTTTTAACCAATTTTTTTTTGTTCTGTCACTAAGGGAATGTGAAACAGTAAGGTCTGCTTTGCAGATCTTCATTTCACCTTTTCTTATCTATTTCCTACCATCATACTTTAGTTTGAACCCCAATCTATAGTAGTGTATCTGCAATACACTTATATACCAAAAATCCCACCTAAATTTTAAACCACGAGTACAATGCTCGTATTATATATATAAGTCATTCCCAAATAAATAAAAGATTATAGATTATGTATATGTTCACATAATTTTAATTTATTAAAAAGTAGGTTATATAAGTCGTAATTGTGCACACACTATGGTATGCATTTTAAAACATATCAAAATTATAAATTCTTAAAGTTATTTTGTTTGAGTCTATTTATAAATATATTACCATCGTAATGTATTTTGATTTAAAATAAAACTCATTTAGTAAATATTCGTTTAGTAAATAGATTCAAATATTGCAAATTAAAAGTAAAATAATTTTCGTTTAATGTAATAAAAGTCATTCCAAATATTTCTTTAAAATAAATGAGGGACAATAGTTTAATTAGCTAATACTATATAAGTTTTATCTAAAAACAGCAGATGTCCACTTAAGGTTTTCTTTAATTAATAAAAAGTAATTTTTAATTAAATCTAGTTTGTAATCCGAATGTCGACTGGGAAATTAACAAAAGAAATTAATTAATGTTGAATTCGTTTAGACATTGGGATAGATTTAATTACAGCTGATAAGTCCGATATATTTTTGTAATGCTCCAGGGCAGTTCTATTGTTAACGTCTACTATAAAAAGAATGGTTTTCTTTTGTTCTCCAGTTTTTCTTCTAATGTTTCTGAGAGAAATCATTCTGAGTTCTAGTCCAGTAATTTGTAAATCTTGACATGACAGTAGAGCGCGAGAAGGCTATTTCTCTCCGGAATGGTCATCTGCTGCCATAGCCCATCGGAAGTTATCACACAGGGAAGCCCGGAACTGCTGCTGCTGCTGCTGCTGCCAAAATATGAACATTTCCAGATTTTGCTGTTAAATTATATAAAAACCTGCCGACCATCAATCTACCTAAATGCTTCTCCAGAGGTAACCCTAAATTAACCCAAGAGCTCTTGTGATAACTAACATGCTATAGCTATTTAAAATTGTTTTCCTTATATTTCACATAACTTCATTATGTATTTCTTTAATGTGTTAATATAATATAATCAACAGTTTTGTTCTATCCTTGGGTTAATATTTTCTATTTATAAAGCTCTCTTTTATTTTATTATGATAATGTGTCAGAATCGTCTTTGACTGAGTGAACTATTCCCTTTATTGAAATTAAGACGCCGCTATTAAGGCATATTTTAAATTTATAATTTTCCAATTTTATTATCTTGCAAATCACTCGTTCGAGAGCGATTCTTTTCTTTACTATATAATATATATAATCACATAGTTTAAAATCTACGTTATTGATTTTAATCTAATATGAGAGTTTGTGCGAGGTGAATGATTAAATGTGTCCCCTAATGCATGATTGCGTATATAAATCTATACTTACTTTTCAAACCCGCAAGCATGCATTTTCCTATTTTAATTACCGTGTTCTACTTTAATTATAAAGTTCATCATTGACATCGAGAATGTGCGGACCCTTTTAAATGAATTTTGGGGAATTTGATTGGGCATTTCTCTTAATCCCAGTAAAACCCATTAAGTATGTTTTTATATCCACTAGTCTCGTATTGCTGGTAAATGAATTGGTTGTTGAGACCGCTTTGTTTTATTTTTCCAAGGATTCTTTACATGGCAAAGTTCATTCTTTTCGTATATTGCAAGTTTCCAGGCAGAGTGTGTTCCAAATGACACACCTGGGAATTAAACGCAATCGTCACACAGTCGCTAAGTTTTGGCTGTTCGTAAAATACTTTCCAACGGGTTAGCGGCGAGATGCCCTCCGTAATTATCTCGGACCTTTAATATTGTTTTATTTTATATTTATTTTACAAAGCGTCCGTGACTTAAATGTGTCACACCCTCCAACTTTAATAAATTCATTATCATAATACTGACCTCCCAATGCAACTCTATTATTATTATTCTCAAATAAATGCTTTGATAACATTCCCACTTTGTTGCTTACTAAGCTTTTGTCCGTGCTATTCTCGAAATCAATAAATGTTTTATAACACTTAATTTCAAATATTTTCTTAAACTTGTATAATTGCTCAAAGCACCTCGCACATGTTTCTATCTCTTCAAGCACATTATCGTAATGCTATTAGCCCGAGGAATAGAATATATCACTTTGTTTTAAAACCTTTTTGTCATTTATTGAAATATAATGCCCACAATTATTTAATATGCGTCCCTGTCTCATATAAGCAGACAGTGGCATTATATATATATTTTATGAATAAATTTTGTGAAATTATTTAAAACTAAATTTGATCTCTTATTTTATTTGATCCCTATCACTGTCTCGGTCTATATATATTTTTTCTGCATTTTTTTTGTAAATCCATGGACGTTAATTACCCACCCAAACTTCTTTTAGTATAGAGTCTTTTGTTTCTCCCTGACCACCAGGCACCGGTCAAAGGTCATACTAGTAGTGGCATCAGATGCGTTGTCACGTAGATGGCGCTGTGAAATTTGGGCTTTAGATTCGAACTTAGTATATCTAGAAGGCAATCCCTCCTAGAATGTTCAGTTTCGTGTCTGGGGTTTGAATTCTGCAGTGTGTTAGCGAGATAGACGATTCTGACTGTTACAATATATATATATTTAAAATGTTAATAAATAAATTGTTCACTCTTCATTTACTCAAACTCTAAATATATTTATTAAACATAAAATTTCTATTTGTTTTTTTTTTTTTATTCACTTATAGACTACAGGAGGATAATAACTGATGATTGTATATATCACATATTCCCAATCTTAATAAAAAATTAAAAAAAAAAAAATTCTAAAACCACAATATAAGGTCACTACTACCAACTAAATATTCCATTGATAACTTATGATTAATTAAAATTATACCACTACAACAATAGAATTACTGACTGTATATAATTATGTGTCGTGTTGTTTTTTTTCATCCTAACTGGATATTTGTAGAATCGGTCTACAACATTATATAGATTGCATAAATTGTGACTAATAAAATCAAACTTTTCATTTCTAATAAATATAGAGTCATTGTACCAATTAAAATTATGATTATAGTTATGATGACAAATTAGATATTTACTATCATATCGATAGTGATTTGCATATTTGATTGTGGCTATAACAAGCTTTATTTTCAAAATTATTACTCTCATAAATCCAACAAATCACTGGTCCAACTTTGTGATTAAGAAAATTTTTAATTTATTCCCAGTCAAGGTATCTATATTCTTGACTGTATATCTTGTGATGATAAAATCATTTAGATTTTTCTGGCTTTATTACTGTCGATAAAATTTTATATCTATCATTTATGACAAAATTTTTTTTTAAGGAAACATTGTCATTACTTTAGATTGCACCACATCTAAGCTATTATCATAATTTGAGTCACTCTGTTTTACCTGAGTTTCTAAACTTTTGATACACTTGTTCTTGTTTATTCTGTACTGTCTCTTTCTCTTTATAATTAATTTGATGACATCCATTTAACTTAGCTTCTAGGATTTTGTACTTATTTTCAGATTCTAATCTATCTTCTAATTCATATTGACCTTCTACCTTCTCTACTAAGAGTTCCTTGTTTCGTGCCTAGTTTATGCTCTTCCTGGCTTTGTTTTATTATTTGCTCAAGCTCTTTATGATTTTTGTCATACTTTTCTTGACTTTCATTGAACTTATTAATTAGATCTTTTGATAACTTTTCTTGGTTTTGTTTAAGTTCTTTAAACTTTTTTTTGCTTTGTTTCATTTCACTCATCAAACTCTTTAACATGACTATTATAGATTCATTTTGATCATTTTTGATGTGACAGAAACTTCATTAACTTGCTCTTCCTATTCTAACATATCTAATTTCTTCTCACTTTCTATAGTATGATTTATTTTATTTTAGAAAAAAAAGAACATGAATTTTTTTCTCCATTCAATATCTTATACTAAATGAAATCAATAACTTCTTTGTACTGTGCTCTATATGTTGTTGACTCCTGTAATGTAATTACATAACTTTTCGCATACATTTCAATTTATACAAAAACCCTCCCAACATAAAATAGCACAATAGCATCATTTCTCAATAGTAATTGATTTACCTATTCACATTGTCATTATTCCAAACTAATGTGTATATTTTTTTTTTTATTTTCCTTTGAATTTCAACTTATATTATGTGTAATATAGTGTAAATTTCATGACTATGCTCAAAAGACTTTGCATCATGCTGTTATCAATAAAATCAAATAGTTAGCATCAATGTAACTAGAAGATAAATACATTCAATAAAATAAATTGGCTTCAAATATATTTTATTATTTATTTTATAATTGTTTCAACAGAAACTTTAATGACATGTATTAGTAATGAGCCCACATTCCTTTGGCATCATACTAACATAGTATATATTTGCTGCTTTCAAAGATATAAGAATAAGTCCTTATTTTCATTATTATCTGGAAGACATGTCTAGGCATCATCATCTGGTAGCCTGCCTCTATGTGCTATTTTGTGGTATATTTACAAAATGTTTTTTTTCCATAAAGTACTTTATAACTATTATTTTTCAATTCATGTATTGTTTAACCTATTTTTCAGGAAACAATTTTATAACCAATGCTGAATTCAAACTTTTAACAAAGCACAGCTACAAAATAAAATTATCATCTACTGAGTCATTAATCAATTTAATCCAACACTAACATATGTAAAAATAGCTTATATTGATTGTAATCATTAAGCAAATATCTTGATGTTATCTATTTATTATTTTATGACTCTAACTCTCATGTGTTATGAATAAACATCCATAGCTCCACATTGGGTGCCAAAAATGTAATGGACAATTAAGCTGATAATAACTGCCTATCTGATATTCAAATGCACTCCACTTTGGGTGATCAAAAATTTAATGGAAAATTATGGAGATGAATAGCCATTTCCTCAAATTCCAAAAATATAATGGAAAAGAACTAATTGTTTAATAAATATTCCATAAATTTGGGTAACCATAAAATGTAATGGACATGTGCTGCCCTTGGATAGCCTGAAAATTTAACTAGTAGATAGATAATCTATACATGGTCTCATAATAATATAGATCTACATTATAATGGATTCATGAATTTGTATGGTGCCAATGAATCCAAAGATATGTTTTACTTGGCAAAGAAATTAAAATTTAATAAATAATGATTTACTTACTGATGAGGTATAGTATGGGATGTACAATTGAATATCTTAATAAAATAAATTGTGTAATAAAAATAATTTTGTACATTAGAATGGTTTGTGCAATAAGTAAATAAGTTTGTTATGGTAGACATTAACTCATTGAGGTGGCTATGGCAAACAATATCATATCAATTCTAATCATTGTGATCTAAACTTATCCCTAACAGTTTGCAATTATTAGATATGATCTATTACCAAAAATCATTAACGTGCATAGTCATAAAAGAGTTAATTATGTAATCTTGCATGTAATAAAAAAATGTAAAAAATATATATCTCATATCCTAGATCAAGTAATGTTTTTATAATGACAGTCATTTTTTATAATTTAACCTAAATTATATAAAATATTAGTTATTTTGATTTACCTAAAATAATATGTCAATAATTAAGTTTAGTGTTACTTGATTTTACTATTTCAATGTGTATGGAATGATAATAAATAATAGACTACACTTATAATTAAAGAAAGAAGAATTTTGATAGATTTCTGTTGATGTGTTACTATTAGTTCATTGATTGTTTTTAATAAATGAAAGTTATATGAGTAAATACTTTAGAAAAGATTTGTTTATTGCCGTTTGTTATTAAATTCATCATATAACTTCAGATTATGGTTTTCTTTTTCTCCATAGGTGTCTTTTCTAATATTCCCATGATTGCAAATGAAAGCATAGGATTCAATATATATATATATTAATTATTAAATGATATTCAACTATTCCTTTTAGAGATACTACAATTCATGGTAAATCTAAGGGTTTGAAGCTTTGGGAAGTCATCATAGCATTTGTTGTCATCCATTCTGTTTATTTATAAATATATTAATCATGGGGAGTTATGTTATTTCCCCTCTCTGTGATTTTTATCACGTACATTATAATCTTATTACAAACCCAGAATTTGTTTATTAAATATGCAAAATAAAATATAAATTTGGGGGGGGGGTGTTATTTTAGCTAAGCTTTTTTCTTCTTTGTTACATAGTAACAATAATAAAGCAATATTTTATTATTATTATTATTATTATTATTATTATTAGCTCATGAACATGAATTATTATTTTTTTTAACTTTAATAAAGTTGTTATTATCATTTGATACAACATAAATAAATATTTTAATTTTAATAAATAAATTGTTCATTCTCTATTTATTCAAACTATAAATATAGTTACTAAATATAAGATTTCTGATTGTTTTCTTTATTTATTTGTCTATAGCCTACAGGTAGATAATAAATGATGATTGTGTATATATAGACTATTTGTATTTATGAATTTGTTCATTTTGTTAACAAATATTTGAATTCATTCAAAAATGTACAATTATATTTAATAAGTAATTAGACCAGTTATATATATATATGTGTGTTATATAAAGAGCTCACAAATAAGTTCTTAACAAGTTTTGCAGTATATCCCTAACCCCAGATCAGTTTCTGCTACTGGCTTTCTCAGTGAGGTGTTAGGATATTCAAGCATAAATTAAAAATACAGGACAAGCCCAGCATATATATATATATGCACACAGATATAATTATATGACATATATGTTAAACATGGTTAATCTTATATTATGTTGCCTTTTTTTTTTTTGCTGTGTTAAATTTTGTCTAAAAGTGAAGTAAATATGTATATATATATTTGTATATACCATTTGTTTTAATAAGAATATAAATGCTGTAGATAATTGCATATATTAACATGTAAAAAGATACAGTGCAATATTTAAGTTTTTATATGTGAATAGTATATATTTATATAATTTTTTTAAGAGGATAAATTATTCATCATAATAGTAGATAAATATCTAAATATATATATATATCGTTGCTTTTGTGAAAACTATAAAATGTATATTTTTATTCAAAATAAATCTAAATGTATATATAAAGGTGATTAATAATTTGCTCTTGTACAATTTGGTTAAATAATGTGTAAAATGTATGTTCAGTATTTTTTTTTTAAGAAGAAAAAAAATTATTTATTTTTAAGCTAAATCCACTTATTTAAGTTCCTAAAATGTTCAGGATTTCAGCCATGTGAATAAATATTTTTAAAACACTCCATGTGCTAATATATTATGATAACAACTAGAGAAGAGGCAGGAGTAAGGCAGGACTAGCAGGCAAAAGTTATTCTTTATGTGATATCATAAAAGCAAAAATAAGATTCATCAGAATTGATTTTCTAATTTTAAAAAATTTAAAAATAAAAAAGTTTTAATTATTTTCAAATATAATTAATAATATTTGTATATAAGCTTCTGATACAATATATTTGATTATACACATGTAGAATACACACATATATATATATATATATTGATAATATTAAAAATATCTGCCAATCGGTATGCTCATGTAAGTTCATATACAATGTAAATTGTTAAAAAGTAATGAAAGTGATGTATGAGTTTAAAATTGAAAGACTATTTTAGTTTTTTTTATAAATATTTGCATTTATCAATATTTAAATCTGTCTTTCTTTTTCTATAAAATAATCAAATTAATTTTTATTTTCGAAGTATTTTATTTTGTGCTCATTCTTAAGCAGAATTAAAAAATAAATATTTTAGTTTGTTCTGATTGTTATATTAATATTGTAATCTTTTTTTTTTCCATTGATTTTTGAAGTTTAGGAAGAGCGTTTTAGTATTATCATTTTTTGGTTGTTGTTTTTTAAATCCTTCAATATAAAAACTAATTTTACTATTTTTTACTATAGATATTAATTATATATAAATTTTAATTACTGGTACAATTGTTCCATTGCATGTTGTCTATATGTTCATATAGAAATAATACGAATATAGTACTGCAGTATAGCGGAATTCAAATTTTGTCAGAAAGCCATTTTTTATTGATCTTTTAAAACTCATAAATTACCTTACAAAACTATATATAATATGCATCCATTTTCCAGGTTCCTGATGTATTCTTAGAAGGTAGACTGAGTAAAATTTAGAATTTTTTTCCAAGTTACAAACTGTTTTTTATTTTTCAATAAACAGTCCAATAAGCCTTCTAAAATTGACCACTAAATAATTGTTCTTATGTTGAGAATGAAACTTGTTTAGAAAAATGCTAAAACCCTTTTTCATTACTGGTTTGTAAGTGGGGGGGGGGGGCAGAGGTTGTTAGTAATGCTATAGTTTTACTATGAGCTGTTTAAGGTCAATCTATTCTTTATATATTTTTTAATAAATCAAGTTATAGCAAATCAGAATTAAATCACTAGACAAAATTAAATTTAAAACTTCTTTATTACTGATATTCCTGTCACGGCAACAATTTTCATTAGAAAAGTCTACCTTGACAAGTAAATCGTTAATAGGAATTGATTTTGATTTTAGTTAGTTTTAATTTTTGTATACTCTGTTATAACATTGACTAATTTTAGTTTTTAGCCATGTATACATATGAAATAATGTGGGAATGAACTATCCACATATGGATATAAAATAGAAGCACTCTCCTGTCAATAAATGTTTTATAAATGAACATGTTCCACGTATACTTAGAGCTTATTCTTTAAGTAATCAATATTTATTGACGTGCTTGAATTGCAAGTTTGATATTGTTGCTAGCCTGATTTATAAATCAGCATATTACTTGCACGAGTTCAAATTATGTACTACTGAAAATAGATAGTTTTTCATTTTTAATTACCTATGACATTGAACCTTATTATTTGGCATATATTTATAGTAATTGCTAAAATAGTGACATATATAATATTGCGGAAGTAAATTACTCTTTACACGTGTACTATAAAATAGACATGTACTCTCCTGCTAATAAGTGAACCACCTATTCTCTTGAAACATCGATTAGAGGGTGTGTCCATTTTATAGTATATATGTGAAGAGTACTTTATTTCTACAACATTTCATATCTGTATAAATTGCTATATTATCATTTATTACTTATGTACTAACTAATACGTTAACTATTGCAAGTAGTAAAAAATGTGAAACTTTCTCTTCGCTGTGATATATAAGCTGTCAATTTAAAAATCAAACTACCAATAAGATCAAACTCTCAATTCAAGCAGGGTCAATAATTGTTGGTTTTTTTAAAGACTAAACTCTAAAGTTCCTACAGTTCTCCACTATACATATTTCACTCTGAATCAGCACTCATCAGTTAATCCAGATCATAATGTCTCACCCATATATATATAATCAGTTCTCCGTTTATATTAAGACAGCAAATTGAACGTTAATATTAGGACAGGCTTCATTCTTCTCCACCCTCCAAAATCTTCAACTATCCATGTCATTGAAAATCTGATAATGGAATGCTTAAAGTCCTTGTTGATGCCAATATTATTGTCATACCCACATTGACTTTTAAGTTACTCTGACCCCTCACCTATAGGACTTTAATATGTTCATTCAAATACACAGAAGAGAGATAGGCATAATACAGGCTCAGCATGTAATATTTAAATACTAGTATATTGTCTATGCTGAACTTAATGTGATTGCAAGGGATTTGAACCCAGACTTTGAAATTCTCTACAGCTGTCTACTCCATCCTATATAACAGATACACATGATTACATCCATGTGAAAAAGATAGATGAGTGTCCCACATAATCAATCCTCAGCTTATATTAAGACAACAAATCTTCAAACTTTAATGGACAGGCTTCAATCTTCTCCAATTTCCTGAAAATCTGATGATGGAAATGTTCATAGCCTTTGTTGATGCCAAGATTATTGTCATATTTATGTTGACTTTGTCACTCTGACCTTTCACTTATAGGACTTTAGTATGACCATTCAAATACTTGGAAAGAGATGGTTAGTATACTGGCTGAATATGTAATATTTAAATACAATTATATTGTCTGTGCTGAATTTAAGTAATTAGAAGGATTTGAACTCAGACTTTGAAGCTCTCCTGCAGCCACACACATGAAAAAGATAAATAATCTCCAATATAAATATTTTATGCTGAACCAGCACTCATCAGTTGTTTCAGATCATAATCATCCACACATACATATATAATCAGTCCCCAGTTTATGCTGAGATAGTAAATCTGAAATTTTAATGGAAGGCTTCAATATTCTTCACTCTCCAACTCTTTAGCCATCAATGTCTTTGAAAATCTGATGGTGGAATGCTCAAAGCCTTTGTTGATGCCAATATTATTGTCATACCTATATTGACTTTTTGTTGACATTAAGACACTCTGACCCCTTACATATAGGACTTTAATATGTCCATTAAAATACACAGGAATGCAATGGTCAGAATACAGAATAAATATGTAATATTTAACTACAAGTGTATTGTTTATGCTGAACTTAATATAATTAGGGATTTGAACTCAGACATTGAAGCTCCCTACAGCTATCAACTGCACCTTATACAATTGATATGCATGACTACATACATGTGAAAAAGATAAATGATCTTTTAGAGTTTGAATATTTGCTGTGTGGGGGGATTATAATCTGGACCAACTGGTGAATGCTGGTTCAATACGATATATATATATATTGGAGGCATTTATAAGTCTCATGTATTGTGTATCAATTGTATAGGATAGAGTGGAAAGCTGCAGGAAGCTTCAATGTCTGAGTTCAAATCCCTTCTAATTACATTAAGTTCAGCATAGACAATATACTTGTATTTAAATATATATATATGTATATAATATTTTTAATACAAGTATATTTTATATACCTGAAGTCTAGATGTAATATATAGGGTTTGAACCCAGACTTTCAAGCTTTCTTCTGTCATCCACTCCATCTCATGCACTGATGTACATGACCATGCTTGTGTGAAAAAGATAATCAATCTTCAATGTACGTATTTTATGCTGAACCAGCACTCATTAGTTGGTCCAGATCATCATTTTCCACACATATACATAATCAGTGTTCAGTTGATATTGAAACCAAATTTTCATACTCTAATGGACAGCTTTAATCTATTCCAACATCATTAGATTTTCAATGGTATGGATGGCTGAAGAGTTGGAGGGTGGAGTAGATAGAAATTTGTTCATTAAAATGTGAAGATTTGCTATCTTAATATAAAACAAGCACTGATTACATATATGTGTGGGAGATGATGATCTGGATCAACTGGTGAGTGCTGGTGCAGCACAAAATACCAATATTGGAGATCATTGATCTTTTTTACATGTGTGTGGTCATGCGTATCGGTTGTGTAAGAAGGAATGGGTAGCTGAGGGAGTTTGAAAACCTGTGTTCATATCTTCTATATGCATATTTCATACATTTAATTTCTTATAGAATCTTTAACTTCAGTATCAGTTATATAATAAAATCATTTTAATTATTTCAAAATAACTTAGTTTTAACCAATATTTTCTTTTTTTTTTTTTTTAGATATTTTTTGTTTTTAGATTTCTCTTTGCATAAATAAATAGGATTTTTCTATAGGAGAAAAGCTGTGTTTGAATTTATTAAAATTAAATTTTTGAATGATTTCTTGCTCAATAATCTTAATTTTAGTTTGTATGTCAAAAACCATTCAAAGTTATATTATGTGTTAATTAAAGACTACATCTTACTTGAGCTCACATCTGTATTTGTACAAACTTTTTTTTTTAGGTTAAGTAGCAAATAAATTATTATTATTGTGTATTAGTAAATTGGCTAATTTGGATTTTTATAGTTCGATTGTATTACAAAATTTTATCCTAGGCAGTAAATAACTGAACATATGAAGACTTTTTTTTTTATTTACACACATACAAATCATTAAGATATTTTAACAGTTCTCTAATAATCTTTTACAAGTGATAAGTATTAACAAACATGAACGTTTTACTATTTTGTGAATATTTCTATATAATTATCAAATAAATCAGTTTTTTTTTTCACATTCCTGTTAAAGCTTTATAGTAGTAGAAATATCTGCCTTACTGTCTCAACATCTGCCTAGAAAATTATTTACATTGTTCTATCATATACTGTACCAGTCAAAATATGTTGATCCAT
Organism: Epiperipatus broadwayi; assembly: GCA_028023455.1. Taxonomy (NCBI): domain Eukaryota; kingdom Metazoa; phylum Onychophora; class Udeonychophora; order Euonychophora; family Peripatidae; genus Epiperipatus; species Epiperipatus broadwayi. The sequence goes on from JAQFVV010000317.1 coordinate 427,254, forward strand.
CTAACATGAGCTGGAACCCAATGAAATGTACTTCAAACCCAGACAAGCCCCAGATTTAGGTTAGTGACCAACCTAGATTCGAACCCATTCCACAAGGCCCAGATCGAACACCTAGTGAATAACATAATAGTGATGGCACACAAGAATTAATTCTTAAGTCTGGCCCACTAAAAGAGCAAAAGAGACAATGAGACATATAACAAGAATGCACATATTTGTTGGAATGTATGGAAGCGGATGGTGGGATTTTACAAAAAATTAAGAAAAAACAATATTATTAATTAAACTAATCACATTTAAATCAAGTATCTTTTATTAACGAACATAATAATTTTAACCATTTTTTAAATTCAGAGTTTAAAAGGAAAAGAACACTTTGTTTCCTAAAATATGTATACTCTTAAATAAATGGGATGAATTACGATGGTGGGATTTTACAAAAAATTAAGAAAAAACAATATTATTAATTAAACTAGTCATGATTATTGGAAAGATATATATATATATACATAAGCAAAGAGCAAGTTTATGATTACAGCATCGAAATGAGGTCAATAAATAAATTCATACTAATGGAAAAGCAGTGGGGCTGATATAAAGGCAGAAGAATCCGAAGTAATGTCATGCTTCCAAAAGAAGAAAATGAAGTGGCTAAGAGTTCTTTTTCTAGGGTACTGCTTAGAGAAGTTTAATTAGACTTGGTGTGGTCCTCAGGGTTTTCTGGGCGACCGATGCGAGAGGCCTGTTATACAAAAATGATCCTCGGAAGGTCAACTGCCTGCAGGATAGGGTGTGAAGAAAGTCTATGGGTGCGAATTTATTGTAACCCTCCAATTTAGATGCACGTAATATTTAATAAACGAAGCCTTATATCAGCAGCACATCATAATATTGTCTTTAATGACATAAAATGGAAATCACTATTTTAAAACACATGAACCTCGCTCGAATGCTATAATTTAGGCAATTAACACTATGCTATGTAATATATATGGGAAAGATTTAATTCATATAAATAAGTTTTAAAAATTACCCCCCTTTCCTTCCTTGTTATTTAACAGACTGAAATCCCACCCTCGCGAATTTTGTAACTTGAGAATAATCAAGTCTTTGAAATATTAAGAATATAGCATTATAATACAGATAATATAAAAACAATAATAAGAAAAAAAATCACCTTTTCAGAATTACATGCATGACATAAAAAAATATTTGATAGTGTTAATTTTTCGGTAATTTAAAACTTATACTCAAAGAATATTTTTAAAGACATTTTTAAGAAAATCATGAAATTAGATTAACCTGGGAAACAACCTGGTGAGCATATTAATTAAGAAATTATATAAATCTAATTCAAAAGGGAGGGGTTTTAATAACTTCAACTCAGGGAGGTTTAATTAGCTAGGGAAAAATAACTTTATATATTAGGCTCACAAGATTGTTAAGATTGGCAACTTAAAATAATAAAATACAACAGTTTAAAATGAAGAAAGGAACCACACCAAGATTAAAGAAATAAGGGCAGACTTTATGTATAAAAGAAAAATTAATAGTATGAGAGCAAATACAGTTAATAATTAATAAAAAACATTTAATTTAACAATTTAAAATTACATACAGATATCTGAAGTTGAGATTAATTTGGAAGAAATAAGATGTAAAGTTCATAGGTGGTTCTTATGTTAATTACCTTGCTATATTAAAGAGTCCATTTTAACAGTTCGGTTCCAGCATGGCAAAATTAACAGGATTGTGACCATTTCCAATGTAATAGCAAGTTTCCATTAGGCATTCCTCCGTTCTTAGATCATATTTTGGGGTATCAGTGAGATGATTATTCGAGGCGAGATTGACCAGCAAAAAAGGCAAGGAAGGTGATTAGTTTTCTACTTGTCCAACATTTTGAAAAAAAATAGTGTGGAGTTCTTTACTAGTTCTCTCCTAGGTAGTCAAAAATCAGCCCATTATATACAGCCCTCGGGTATTTGATGAATGCTTTTAGTATCCCTTTTTTTAATTTCATTTCCTTCACCTGTTGTTTTGGAGATGCAACTGTTGGATAATTTTGTCCAAAAATATATTCAAATCTATTTCCAAATTAGAAATAGATATGATAAAATGTTAATGGCAAAAGTATAAATTCTTAATTCAATTTCCCTTTTTACTTTTAGTCCATTTTAATTAAACATTCTTTCCTAAAATTAGATAATATAACATTTCCACTCTTTTAGTTATTTTTGGACAATTAACAGTTGCATACTCCATCTTGGATTTTTAAAAGAAAAGTATAGTTTTTAACAAATTTAAATAAAAAGTTTTTTTTTTTACAAACTTAAAAACAATATTGGTAAAATTAATATAGTGTTAATAATTGCTCCCTATATGAGCTGCACCTAATATATTTTGATTTTAATAAAAAAATTAATAATAAATAGTAAAAAAATATTAAGAGCTAAATTTTATAATCTTTTAGATGCACATCTCAAACATATATATATACATTAATATAGGAGCAGGAGGGAACACAGTTCAAACATGGGTTAGTAATTTGGTGAGTATGAAGGACCATGAAGCTTAACTGCTTCAATACCAACTGCTACAAATAAATTTTAATATTAGTTTTTACTACAATAAATTGCTACTTTTGTGTATCATATGGTGTTGCATATTGAAATTATTCTGCAATCTTTTTATCTTAGTTTTAACAAATTCTAGTAAAGCTGTTGACCGACTAAATGATTTAACATAAAATAAACATAATTTCATGCATTGAAATTATGATGATTAATTTTATAAGACAGAATTGGTAGTAAATAAGAGAACTAGAAAATGGTTTTATGAAATAAAAGGTAAATAAATTTGTCTTTACAAAATGTTATGGACAATGACAATATATATGAAGATGAAACTAGAAGACAGATGTGATTTAGTGTTCTTTTTGATTTTTCATATTTTGATCAATTATTAGATTCAACATTGGCTTTTTTATTTCAAAATAATTTTCAATCTAGCTATTGTTTAGAGTTATAAAATTATTTAGTGTTATTTTTTTGCAGATTTAAACTTAAGAATTTATATAATTAATTTATCTGAATTAAAAATTATACTATGTTATTGATGACATATAATTTTATCTTTTTTTTTTTTTACATAATAATCTGAAAATAACAGCATTATCTTCAATAATATACTTTGTTTGTTTTGTTATTATTTTTTTCTATTGCATTAAATTTATAATTATTATGAACTTTTATAAACTCTGGAAATATAACAAAATATGGCATTGAAATTATGATTATTGTCAATATTTTTATGTAAAATTTATGAACAATATATATATATATTATTACAAGATTGTTAATTTAAAAAGGTACCCATGGATTCAACAGGCACAGGAGTATGATTTCCTCTTCACAAAGACTATACTATATTGCTGGTTTATTTGTATTTTTACAGCATTGTGCATTTATGCTCATTTGATCAACCTGTACAGATTAACCTGATGACTAGATCTCCATTTCTTAATTCTTACCATAGTTAGCTTGCTTTGAGTCATCTATCTAAAAAAAAAACCTTAAATCTGTTTATGATTCACAAAATTTTAAAAGTCATCTAAAGGGATCAAACATTGGGTTGTGGTGATGACTGTGGATATCTTAACTTCTTTACTACAAACTTCTTTTTAAGTGGTTTTATTATATTATTTTTGTCTTTTTTATGGATGATCTAATGCAATATGAAATGTTTATTGCATAATTGTCTTCAAATATCAATAAATATAATTCTATTTTATATAAACACATAAAGTTAATTAATATTTGACTTTAAATAATTACATATAATAAGCTTACATAAAACTATTATTATCTGTAACCTTAATATTAGAATTTTTAAAAGTACATTATTAATATTTTAATATATATTATTTGAGAGTTTTTATTAGATGATAGGTTATACAATTTTTAATTATCATTAATTGTAGTTTGCTGTTGTTAGCAGAAATATTTCAGCTTCACATATTTATTGTTACATGTGTATTTTTTTATTTTAAGCCATTTTGATTTATTTTCTACTAATGATTATATTTAATCATTTATTTTTGGATATTGCATATTGTATACATATGCTTAATAATGATTTTAATAACTTTACAATAATAATCTAAAGTACTTTTATTTAATAAGACTGTCTAGTTGAAACTTTATAATCTTAAAAATGAAAAGGTTGCTGATCTTGATGAAATACTAGAAGTTCAAATATGTTAAAAATATTTACATTTCTTAAGAATATATGAACAGCTTCATAAAGTTGTGCCTCCTGATTTTAGAAATATTTCTATTGTTCCAATTTTTAAAAATAAAAACAATGGACAAGATTTCCATAATTATTTTACAATCAACTGCAGCAAAAGTACTTTCAAGGCTTTTGTTCCATAGGCTACTTCCACATATAGATATTTGATTACCAGAGACTCAGTGGGGTTTTAGAGATTTGAGAAGGACTGTAAACATAGTAGTTTGTTGCTAAGTAAGTGCAAGAAAAAAATGAAGGAATGATTTATGTATTGTTTTTATTGATTTGGTCAAAGTAAAAGAAATATATAGTACTACTTGAAATTATTTGATATTGATCAAAGATGAGAATGTATATTAATTCCAATTATTATTATTTTTTTTATAATATTTTTTAGAATTATTTAAAGGCATGTCAATGAGTCAGGAATCAACATGCAATGCAAATTTGATAGTGTGATTTACATTCAAATTAATTAAAAGCAAAAACTATAATTTCTTTTTTGTTTGTTTGTTCCTAGATTTAAAATATGCTAAAGATTGTTCTATCCTTACCAATTCAAAAAATGATTTATAAAATTGACTTTTTGGTCTAGAAAAACTTAAGTTCTTTATTAGGTAGTGATGTAAGAAATATTTTTAATGAATCCTGTTGCTTATATCTATAATAAATCAAAGATTTTGTATTTAATCATAGTGTGATAATTACTGCAACTAGCTCTTACTTTAGCTAATTTATTGTGTGTATGCAGAAATGGAGTTTTTATCAACAAAACATAAAACTTTCAAAAAATTTCATTTAAAAATGCTCTGTAAATTTCTAAAAATACAATGTCAAAATCATAAGATTAACCAATATATTTTTTATCTTGCTGGATTTGATTCTATAAAAACCATTATTTAAAGTTCCTCTGTACTCAACACAGCATCTTTGAGCTATTATAAGATTAATAAGGTGCATATGTTAAAAAGGTGAATTCTTTTTTTTTTAATTAAAAACCATTATTGTAAAACCCCACATCTTTGGATTGAATTGTGAAGCAAGTTAACAATAGATAATTTCCTAAAAATATATTTTACAGTAAAATTTATCTAAAATTTATTAAACATAAACAGATAATATTGTAATAACGTAAAAGATAAAGCCTTCAACAGATATGCCTTAAACATGCTAACATGACAGCCAATAAGATGGAATAATGACATCACATGGACCTCTCAATTCTCAAACACAAGTCAGAACTATAAGAAAAAGATGGACCCATCTTCATCTATACCTCAATTATATATAAATAAGCCAGACTCAAGCATTTTGAACTAAGAGTGTGAAGCTTAAATACCTTAGAAGGGATAAATATCATTTACATTGTAAGATTTGCTCAAAGATAATGCTGATGATAGAATACTTTGGAGAACTGCAAATAGATCATGTGTTAAGGTTTTCGGAAAGAAAGATTTGTATAGTCATCACAAAACTCATTATTATTATTATTATTATTATTATTATTATTATTATTATTATTATTATTATTATTATTATTATTAATTTTTCTATTTTTAGTTACTATGGAGATACTCATTTTTACTTCAGTATGTATAAATGAATGTACTTATTTAACTTCTGAAGAAGAAAAAACTGAATGATAAAGAATAAAAAGTTAAAGATGAATTTTTTATGATTATACAATCTATTATGTGAACCACATTTGTTCTGATGAACTTTATATTTTGGAAACTGACTTGATATGTCTATTGTAATGATGATGTACTTTTATAGAAGTAAATTAAATATAACGTTCTACAAATTGAGGAATATGCCATTTGATCTTTTGATTTTGTCATTAATTTTTTTAATTTAATTTTTTTCAACTTTGTGAATCATCAGTATGAATTTTTATCTTGTTTTTCATACAATAATTTGAATAAGGTAATTCGGTATAATTTAATTGAGTAATTGTTTCTCTGTAATGAATTGTCTTTTAATTTGTTAAATACAGTAATAATACATTTGAGTCTGTATTAAGCTCTGATTTGAATGTTGAGGTGCAATTACACTTAAGACAATAAACTATATGGCTGGTGTTTATTTTTTTAATTGCTTATAGTACTATTCATTTATAGAAGTTATAAATGTAATCATGAAAGTTTATATTTTAATATATACATTTTTATGAACGAAATGAAATTTTGGGGCGTTATTTTTTTATTACTATTTACGTGAAGTTGTATATGCTATTTGAAGCCATTTGCAACACCTTTTTTTTTAATTCTTATCATTTCATAGACAATACCCCCCCCTCCCTCTTTCTGTCTCTAATTTGCTCTGTATAATAAATGATAGTTTTCAGGTTTGCCTCAGAAACATTTTTTCATATAGTATTAACTATTCTTTAGGATGTTGGCTAGCAAATACTTTTATTCCTTGGTGACTATTCAATCCGGAAATGTTTGTGTAACATTCCGTTAAGCTTTGCAATAATTATTTTCTTTCTCTCAAAGTTTGGGCAGAAATCTGTTTAAAAAGATAGATGTGAGAACCGATTTTCTCAGGTATTTCTGTTTTAATTAAACTTAACCCAAAAAAAGTTAAGAAAGTTGTCATTTTATTAACTAAGTAACAATAATTTAAATTCTTTTAGATTAAGAAAAGTGTTTAAAATAACTTGTATTTATAAGATTGCTAATTTTAATGATAATTAAATTATTCTTAATTATTATTTTGTTTATTAAACACATATTGATTCTTTGATTTTTTTTTTTTTTAAAAATTAACCAAAATAATTAAGATCTCTGATGAAAAGCAGATTGAGTAACTATGTAATAGAGAAAAATACTCTGCCAAGTTATCATTCCTCATCATTATTAATTGTATTAGGCAATTGCTTGCTAGTTTATATTGCAACTTATTACTGCCTTTTTATTTTGAGATTGCATTGTATACTTTAATGAGCTCTTTTTATCATTATAATGCATAGAAATTTTAATAAAAGATTCTTCTCTCTGAACAAATAAGAGATCCTTAGTATAGAATAACATTGACTATTTAAGAGGATATGAGAGCTTGTAGTTTGATAGAAGTGAAATCATTAATAGAAAATGTAAAATGTCCATATGCTTGTATGTGTGCATGCCAATTTTAGAAGCAACTAAAAACTCATATAATACCAAGAAAAAAATTTAGAAAAAAATAATAGTGAAATTAAATTTTATGTTTCTGTAATTTATATATATGTTGAACGATTTCCACGAGAAAAAAATGCATTATAATTCAAAGTAAAATAAAAATAATAGAATGGTTATATTACTTGGAGTTCATAAGAAGTTCGAAGATAGGAAATAACTGATTGAACCGCGATCGAATTATATCTCGAGTTGCAGAACCCTGCATTCTGCCACAGCACTAAATCTCGCAGTGTATAATTCTTAATAATTTAATATTTTAAATATTTTTACACTGTAAATTCCGAAAAATTACTATGAATTATAAATAAATCTGCGCGTTACAGTAATATGTTAATCTCTTATATTTTATACTTTGACTTTTCATTTATTTATTTTTAAAGTTTTTTTTTTTATTATTATTATTTTAATCTTATGAAATGCATTATTATGATTTCATTGAATTGATTAAATTTCTTTTTGCATTTTTAATGTTTGACGACATAATTTTAGATTTAGTTGTAGAGTTTTGCACCCCAAATTATATTGCTTTTTTATGTATATTGTATATGTATAAATGTATGTTTTAGATTCATTCTTGTATTTGTAATACTTGATGTTAATATAAATATTAACTAACATTTTGGTTGTCATCATCTTGATATAATAGTAGTATTAACAACTAGCAAATGTATATTCAGATAAACCCAAGCATTATATGTTTTATATAAAATCTTCACTTTAATGTTTATATATTGGAAATATCATTATTACTTTAATTAAATGTTTTTAGTACTGTTTAGATTGAGTATTGATTCAAATTTGGTAGAATGCATTCATATACCATAACAACGTTTCTTTCTTCTTTATAATCTAAACCCAAGCACTTTCATAAGCAAATTTGAATTAGAAATGCAAACAAGGTAAAATCTATATTACATTGAATATTGATTGCATTATATGTGCTATAGAATTGTACAACATTTGAATTATATTTACAAAAACCTTAAGTTATTTTTATGGAGAAAATTTGCAAGTTCTCTAATAAATGTCAAAAAAGATATCAACCTTTTACTCATTGTTAGAGAATGCCTAACAGAGATTAAATAGTATTTAAATCAACTAATTAGTGGGAAATTAAAGATGTAATTTTAAACCGGGATTTAACTGTCAGTTGTATTGCCTTGAACATTATTGTCTTGGAAAATGACAGTCTTTTCAAATAGTCTATATTTATAATGCATCCATGCTAAATAAAAAATATATTAGAATTTGTGTAGAACTATTGTTAATCTAATAGTACGCATTCAAAATAATATTTACATAATTAAGTTTTTTAAATATCTGCAAGAAAATAGTTTTTTTTTTTTTTTTAAATTATTCCATGTTGTCATAACTTAAAGATTCAGAAATCAGTTTAGTAAACTATCATTTAATGATGTTGTTAAATTCCATCATGTAATGATGGTTTCTGGTAATTCTCTATGCAAAATTTCTCTTTTTTTTCTACTACCCATGATGTGATAAAGTTTCTGCAGGCCATTTATTACTTTCTTTACTTATGTGATCATTTTTATTTTCTCTTTAATTTACTAAGCATAAAATTTTTTTTCTTTTGAATTTTAGTTTTCAATATTAACATCTCTATTATTTTATCTTCCATTAAGCATCACCTTTAAATTTTTCAAGGATTATTTTGTTGGTCTTTTTTGATGTGAACTTATAAGAAATTATAGGTGGTCTTCATTAGTGATAATTAAATATTTCTTTTTTATATTTTTTTTATATTTCAATATAAACTATCACAAACTTAAATTAATACTGGAAATTTTAATCCTTGAAGAATTTTCACATTTATCTTTATTGAAATATATCCTACTTTTAATATTGGAGTTAAAAAACAAAGAACAGCTTTATCCATCTACTCTATACAGAATTTATTTGATATATCTTCCACTATACAAATGTTAGACCCCCTAGAAGTGCAACTCATCAACTACTTTTGTCTCTTTATTATATATTTTAATTTTTTTTTTATTTTTCAAGTAAATATAATCTTTGTCACCAGCTTTATATATATAAAAATAGCTGATTATTTCACTTTCTTTTTTCACTGTCAAAATAAGATCATCAAAAAAATCTTTTTTCATTTTCTATCACTAATGTTGTTTTTTTCATTTTGCAAATTGCTAATTTTTCCATTTTCTATTCTGATATCAGGTTTTAAAATTCTACATTTATTCATTTGTGTAAATACAAATTTGTCAAATACTTTTTCTTTAAATTAGAAATCATATCTATTTTATTTATTTTTTTGTTTTTACAAGATCTTTTTGATTGTATAGGTACTTTTAATGGACAGAAAATAGTGCACTTGTATTCTCAGTGATCTGAGAGATCTTCATAATTTGCAATGGACAACAAATCATTTTTAAATGATCAACAAATCAAGAAACTGTCTATTTATATTAGCAGTATAATCTCAAGAAGGGGTTTTTTTTTGCCAAAAGATGTACATTTTTTATGTAAACTTTCATTTTTGCTTTCACTCTATAAAAAAAATATACATCAGTAAATATTAATACTTAAATGTGCAGACAGTATTATGAATTATCAAAATATTATTCATTTACATATTTTTTTCAATAGATGACATGGATATTGCATGTTTACGATAAAACCTAAGCATTGTAATAATATGAAGTGTAAGTTATTATATTTAGCCATCTGTATAATCATTTTTTCCAGCTGAGCCCGACAATACTAAATTCCTAATAATTTATATATTTGATGAATTTTCAAATTTTACCATGTTAGCAATATAATTTGCAGTGTTTATTAAGTATTTCATCTTTACATGTCCAATTTTAAAAATCAGCTAATATTTAAATTAAATTGATATTAATTATTTTTCAAAATTATTTTTACTTATTTTCTGCCATCTGTAATGTTATTTTATATGTCGATTATTCTCAAAAATTATTTTTTGCACTTATTTATTTTAAATTTTAATTCAAAATACTTATTTTTGTATCTTAGAAGTTTAATGATTGCTCAGTGGCAATAGGGAAAATCATTTACCTATCCAACCTATTACCTATATTTAATATCTCATTTTCTGTGCTAACTTGTTGTTGTGTGTTTTGTACTTTTTATTTATATTTGTACAATATGCAGCTTATTTGATTTCTTTCATGATAAATACCTTTCTAGTCTATTATATATAATTAATGATTTACTTAGGTGGTCTGTTCAACTTAGTATTATTGTACAATAACTGGATTAAAGTTTAATTCAACATGTCGCTTCCAATGTTTGAATGTTGTGATCTCCTGAACAAGCAACTAACCACTTGGTTACTGACTATAGGTGTTTTATTAAGTTAATTTAGTTTTACTTAATTATTATGCTGTTGTTATATCTTTTTCTTACTCATAGTGTCTTTTAGTTCCTTCTTTATATGATATTTTAATTTTTAATATATTGAGTTATATCGTCATTATTATCTCATATATAGTTATTTATTTACTATCTTTGTTTTATTTCGATTTAGTTTGACAAAAGACTTTAAAAACAATGTAAAAAGGAATTTACTATTTTGATATATATATACACAGATATAGCTTATTATTTTCCGTATATTCCATATTTAATGAGTCTTAATGGTGTAACAATTATTAGTCAAGATTTTTAAAAGATTAAATGCTCTTATAAATTAATTGAAATGTTATGATGAACGAATGTCATAGAAGTTATAGTTCTTTCGTGTCTTTTATTTATCATAATATTCTTTTCACCTAAATAACTTAATTGTGAGAAGTGAAAATGGGTTTCAAGAAAAGCAAAAGAATAACGAATATATGTGCACTCGTGACTCTGTTTAAGATGCATATTTTTTTTTTTAGTCTGGGGCATGCATAGCGAAATTTTTCGTAAATAAATAGATATCTGTCAGGTAGATAAAGGTGTATTTTTTTTTACTTAAGATATATATATTAACATTAATTTATTGCTAAAGAGCAACGGTTTTAAAATTGTACTGATTAAAGATAGTTTATGAATTGATAGGGGGGAGGGGTTTTGTTTTTCTATAAAAGCAATAATATAAGAATTTATTCGTTTATATAATAATAGTAGTACTAGATAAATATCGTCAGTGTTCAAAATATACTTTCATTATAATATTGTTTATTAATAAGAAAGTTTCTTTATTCTTTAAAAATTAATTATTTCATAACGTATTTTATAGAATTCTGGGAAAATCTTTTATATATGCAAGTGGTTCATTTTCACCTGCATGAGTGAGGTGTGCGTCACCACGACTGGTATTGTCAGCTGGTGGAAGGCATAGAGGAATGGATTAGATTTTTGCTAATGGTAGCTTTCTATAGGACTTACTGAAGTGTCAGAAGCAGGACTGTTACTGCATCTGCTGACCACCCCCCTCCTAAGCTTTATAAGGTTTCAACCTTTGCTTAACCCACGAATATTGGTCACTAATTTCCACAAGGCATCATACTACTAAAAATAAGGCTTCATTAACTTTATTATTATTTTTTTGCTATCGGTGGCGTTTGTATTTAGAATAGTTTTACACTATACTTTTGTTTTAATAAATTATGATTTTACATCGAAATTAATATTCTAGAGGTTTATGAAATATAAAATGAAATCTCATTATTAATTTTTATTTAAGCTAATTATTTTTCTTTTCTCAATATTATGCTCATACATACATACACAACTTTATAAATATATATGCATACTGACACATCGCATGCACCTAAAGCTTTAGACAAGTTTTTATATATTTGCATGCATAATATGTGTATAGCAAGGTATGTGCCTTTATATAGAGAGAGCATATAAAATGAAATTGTACTTTATAATATAAAGATTATAACCATCCACAAAAATGAGTGCTCACTATGAATAATTTACACGTTTATATTAGCTGGAGTTGTAGAAAAACTTTTTTATAGATATAATAAACATCTCCATACTTCCCCATTCTTTTTAAATACATATAAATAAAGATATAATAAAAGACAAATGACCCCCAAGATGCATTTCGTGCTGAACCAGCACTCATCAGTTGGCCCAGGTCACAATCTCGTTTTATCAATTTTATGTAAAAACAATTTTAAAATAATTTTACTTAAGTTAATTAAAACTTTAGTGAAAACAATCACATGGAGGCAAACTACTCCCATATCTAGGATACAAAAATAGTAATAGAGTTAACAACAAATAAGCTTTAAAGTATTATCGTCAACAATAAAAATAAAGATTTTCAAAATCTAGTGCCATTAATTTGTGAAAATGAATCCAAAAGAATGAGATGCATTAAAAAAAGAATGGAACTCATTGCAGTCAAACTGTCTAATTTTCAGCAACAAATATGCAAGTAAGATAATGAGATAATATTATAAAATCAAGTAAAATACTAAATAGATTCAAATTATAAACGTTGGACTTTATGAACTGGTTTAACAAATCAATAGTTGATTATTTTAAATATTTTAAAATGTAGATGTCATAGAAAAACTTGTACTGAAAAAATAATTGAAACTAAACTATACAGCTATACTTTTCCAAAGTAACCATATTTGCACTAAAAATTTATAGAAATTTTATCTTGAAAAAAATAATTTTAAAAACAAAAAACACAACTTATTTAAAAAGCATGAGTTTATAAAACAGATTCTTCAAAAGAATGATGCATTAATATATATTAAATGTTCCAAAAATGATTAGAGGTTCGTGTATATTGTTTATATGTTTGGAGTTTTTGCTTGAATGCTGGTATATGGGGTTCAACATGTTCTGTACCATGTAGACGATGCCGCTTATTTCAATTTGTCATGGGAACTTTTCTGTTGGTGGATAGCCCAGTGTCCAGCAAATATATTGGTGGGTCCGTGTTTGTTGTTGTGTAAGGCATATTTTTTCTCTTTTTTTTTTGTGGCAAGGTATTCCTTTAATTGTTTACATGTATTGTGATATAGCTGTGTTAGTTTTTGTATGCTTTGTTGGGGGTTGTGCATGGGTCTGGCATTGATGATTGTCTTATGGAGATAATCTGCTAGTGCCATTAGATGCAAAGGTGGGGGTGAGTATCTTGTCATGTGTTGTACATTGAGGGATACTATGTTAATGAATGATTGGTATTTTTGATTTGTGGCATATTGTTAATCTTAATTATCATGATGTAAGTCTCTAAGAATAGGAATTCAGTAGTGGTTGTTGGGAGTAGGATTCTAATTGTGTTTTGTAGATGTGTGAATGTTGTTTCAAGTGGTGAGAAAAATTTTGTGATTGTTTGTGCAGTGTGGCCTGAAATGGGCATGAATTATATTGAAAGTTGATTAGGTGATGAATCTTTGCTATGTAGTAGTAGAAATTAATTAATGTGGCTTGATGATGATTATAGAATGACACTGAATGTGCAGCAATAAAGCCCTGAGTACTCATCAGCAGCAAGTTTATTTGGTGTAGCCATTTTGTATTATATTTTGTCTAACTTAAATTGAAAACACCTGTTAATATTGTTGGGTCAGGGCTGGTTGTAAGCTGTGAGTTAATTGTGAGAATTATATGTGCAATTATGCTGGGGTCTGGGGATATGAACACAAAGATAATGTTGAGTTATTAATTTTATGCTTAAATGTGGTAATTAGAAGATGCAAGTCAATGTAAATAATTTTGAAGGTTGACAAGCTGCAGTTTGAGGCTATGATTAGGCCTGTGCTCACTGAAGATGATGATATGTCCTTGGAGTATGTGAAAAAACCTCAGTTATACAGGTATGTGGCTGGATTAATTTGTGATCCATTATAGATTTTTGTTTCTAGCAGCCCTAGTATTTGTGGTTGTATGAAGCTAATCCATTTGTTAAACTGATATATTTTTGCTATTGAATTAATGCCTCTGACATTCAGCGCTGCAATTTTAATTTTCACTAACTCTGTAATTTGTATTTGTATGTATTTTTTGTTGTGATTGCTTTGAAGATATACATTGTATGTTTTCACTGACTTGTTTTATTTTTGTTTGTTTTAGTCTGTTTTGTTTGCTTTTGTATCATTCTTCTGGTTGTTTTTTGTTGAGTGTTTGTTGGTTTGGTGCTTTTTTATTTTGTGATCATGTGGATATTTGATGGCTTTGAAATAGATTTGGGATTATTGCCATTGTACTTGGAGTCTTCATTTATATTATCAATGAATGGTGAATTAGGGTTATGATCATCTGTCTTCACTTTTTTTACTATCTTCTTTCTGATATGTCTTCCAGGCTTTCTCTTGCTTTCTGTTGGTTTGGATGTGTCCATTGTATTATTGTGCTAGAACTGCTTGTTGGTGGTAGCAGTGCCTCCATAATTTCTATGGCTCTCTTATTGTTAATAGTATGTTGTGTGTTTATATCTGTTCTGCAGTCAAATTCTTTGCATATACATTTGTTTTATTTGTTACTATTTGCTTAGCCTCCGTTTTCTGTTTAATCTTATTCATTATTTTGGGATTTTGTTATGTGTCTTTATATCTGTTCTGCAGTCAAATTCTGGCATATATATTTGTTTTATTTGTTGAGTTATTATTTGCTTGGCATCCATTTTTTCTTTGATTATATTCATTATTTTGGGATTTTGTGTTTTTTCCATGAACATATCTATGAGATCCAAGCTTGGTATCTGTTTTTGTGTGTGTGTGTATTTTGTGCACTGCTATTCTTGTCAATGCCTATATTTTCATCAGTTTGCTTTTCAGCATTGGAATATGGTTGATTTTGTATGTGTTTATTGTGATCTCATTAACTTTTGGCAGGTTGGTCATTGTGTGGTAATATATTTCCTTTGTTTGCATGAATAACTTAGATCTCTGATATACAGAGTGGGAATTGCTTCCTGATTCAGGATTTGCATTGGTGTATAATCCAGATCAGTATCTGGATATAGTTGCATTCTGAATTCATAAGTGTTATTCACGACTGGTATTGGTGTGTCTTTCTGGTATTCTATTTTGAACATAATGTCTTTTCCAAACAGGTCCATCATCCTTTCAAAGTCCTGTGCTGTGTATCTTAAGTAGGTGTTTTTGATTATCCCTGTGATAGTATTGAGGTAGTTCTGGTCTATGGTGATAACTCAATGTTCCCACTTGTCTTCGAAATCTCTTCTTTTGTGCGATCTCATAAATTTCCAGTATTAGGTAACAATCATTGGGATGTTCTGCAATTTGTTGTATGGAGAGAATCCATTTGTTATCACTGCCTCATACAATAACTCTTGGAAATTTATATAGCGAGATGTTGCTTACAAGACCATGGCCTTGGGGGAAAAAATCTCTTGAATGTTATGAAGAGATGCCTTGGTATTGATTTATTGAGCAATTTATTTATGTTCTTCAATTTTTTTTCATTCAAACGAATTGTTGGTAAAATTTTGACTTTTCTGTTTTCCAAGTTTTAAGTTATTTTACGTCACTATCAGTTGTTTTCCTATATCTGGGAATGCTCTTTTGAGAGTTGTTTGCATTGCTTTTTTTTTTTTGTTTCGTGATATCTAAATTAACTTGGCTTTTTTTTTTTTTTTTTTTTAGAATAAAACGAAATCTTTTTTTTTATTTTGCTTTTATGATGTCTGAAAATATTGGCCTGTTTTTGCTCATTTTTATGGATTTTATTGGTATTTTGCCACCATTAAGTCATGTGGTCTTTGAGCCTCCATGTTTGCCTTGTTAATTTGTTGATGTCACTTTTCAATTTAAAAATACCAATTAAATTTTGCTAATTTCCTCTATTAATTGATGTAGATTAAATTAGTATTAATATTTTTGATATTAGGTATTTTTTATTTTGTTTGTGATGGTTTTTATTTACGTGATCTTTGCTATTCAAGGTCTAAGGCATTCTGTATTATTATTGTTATTATTAATATTATTATTGCTGTGTTTCATATGTAAACTTTATTAAAACTCAAAAAGATTTACATAAGTTACATTTGAATACATGAGGTCTTAGATACAAATTGATTCATAATATTACTTATGTAAAAAAGATTTACAATTTTAATTGTGATAGGAAAGAAAACATGATTTATTTTAATTAAAAGAAAAATAATTACATAACAAGATACATATGTCAAATTAAGTTTACATAGAATTTTTAAATGTGATATTAAGACAAATATGTGGAAATGCATGATAGTATGATTGAAAACATATGGAGGAAGAGTTAAAATTAGTGTTAGATTGACATATACCCTAAAAATTGGGCTCATTTGGTGAGAGTATTATACTTTTCATAGCTAAGTCTTATTGTTTCATTTGTTGCATAAGTTCTATGTCGAAAAAAAAGGAAAAATAGTAGTCAGCATGAATTGCCTTTTGGAAGAAGGAAAAAAACACTAGTATGCATGAATTGTATTCTGAGAAAATGGGAAATACTAGTTCAGCCAGAATTGTATTTTGAGAAAATGTAAAAACAGTAATCAGCATGAATTGCAACTCAGGAAAATGGAACACTGGAAATATGGAAAATACCATTTGAGTATGGAAAAACTGCAATTAGCATGCATTGGAACCTGGGAAAATAAAAAAAAACTTGAGTTTAGCATAAATTGTATTTTGGGAAAATGGAAAAAAAACCTGCTTTGCATAAATTGCATCTTGAGAAAATGAAAAAATACTAATTGGCATAAATTGTATTTTGGGAAAATGGACAAACACTAATCAGCATTGATTGCATCTTGGGAAAATGGAAAATTATTTATTCAGCATAGATTATTCTTTGGAAAAATGGAAAATTGCCAGTCAGCATGATTTGAATATTGGGAAAATGAAAAAACACCAGCTATTATGAGTTGTATTCTTTAATAATGATGGTATTGAGCAAATTTTTTGGGTTGAAGCTTGAGAACTTGCAACTGTTATATAGAAAAAAGCTAAGATTTGCTGTGGAACCATAAATATACAATTTTTAAAACAAGGTTGCATCTTTATTTTATTTCTATGTGCACACATGGAAATTTTTTAAAAAAGTATGGCTATGTAATCAAGTTTTATTCTATCTTTGCTAGGGTATAAAATTTACCTTTAATAAAGATGGTATTGAGCAAACTTTTAGGATTTGAAACAGAAGCTCTTGGAAGGACATGGTGAGAGGAATAAGATTTAACTGTTGCACTACTACTACTATTATTATTATTATTATTATTATTATTATTATTATTATTATTATTATTATTATTATTATTGTTGTTGTTGTTGTTGTTGAATTTATTTTTTATCACTGTGTCATCTATATCTTATTATTTGTAAACATTATTCACATTTTTCTAAACTTTTTTTCCAGTAATTGCTACCACTAAATATGATAAGCATTTTTAATGTATTGAACTCTCTCTTTCAGTAAATATGAGAGCATGTTTATTTATGACTTTTAACATTGGTTCTTCAAAAAAATTTTTAACAGCACTTCATCATTATGTATTTCATATTATTTCTTTAAGTGATTATTTTTATTTTACATGATCTTATGTTATGGTTATATTTATTTAGACAACATTTGAATTGAATATATTTAAAATATTTGCTTTATATTAAATATAAAGATTGTTGATTTATATATGTTTTGATTATATTTGTTGGATGGAGGATTGTAGAAACTCATATCTAGTTTATAAAGCCATTCAGTTATAAATTTGAATTCTGTATGATTTTCTGTTATTTTTTTATTTAACAGACTTGTAAATAACGTTTACATGCAGTATTTAACATTGGCTGTTTCATTTTTTAAAGTTACTTTATTATTGTATTATGCACCACCTATACTCTGCTTAACCCTAGATCTTTATATGAAGATTCATAATAGCAATCATCATCAATTTGTACCCACTATTTTGATTTACAATAAATTATTCACTAGACTGATCTTAAAAAAATATTTCTTTTTTTTTTTTGTATGGACATTTTATAAGATTGATGAAGTCATAAGATAGTTATTAAATTATATCATTGAAAAGCAAATTAGAACATTTATGCTGAAATTGTACAATACAGAGGTTTTTTCATAATACTCAGTATACAAGGGGAACCCAAAAATAACCAGAATTTTAAAATAAAAAATTGCACATTTATTTTTAGGTGCTGCAAATTCAATCATTAATGCAATGTTGTGTTTTAAACCTGTTTGTTTATCATGTTTGTCATTTTTCTTCCCAGTTTTAAATCTGCAAAAAAGGACATTTTTTCATTTGAGAGATTAAAACAAACTCACATGAAAATAAGATTGTGTGAATATGGCTGGTAAATAATATGGGTCATGCTGAATTTACTTAAAAATTGTTTCACTCTCAAGGCTTTGATATGACACTTTTTTGAAGTGGAATTCCATTGTTTTCTTTGTCACAAAAATGGGACAGTTACATTTTACAGCATCACAGGTTTCAGAACTTTCAGGTAAACTTTCTGACTTACAAACTAAACTTGAGAGAAAAATGCCATTTGCACATGTTTTGACTTTGAACTTCACTTGCAATGCTTTTTAGGCATATGATAAATTTAACATTTCAATTAAACCATTCAAACTTTTTACAAGATCAGCTTGCTTATAAATCTGTTTCAAGCAATATAACTTTTTTTGTCATTTTCCTTAAATGAAAATAGAATTTCACATTGCTTGAACATTTCAGTCACTATAAAAAATTGACAAATATGTGAAATTCACTTTACAAAAAAAATTTCTTTGTGGTGCCACAATTTTACATGGTTATGTCATTTGGCAGACTGATGAAGAAGAGTTCCTGCAAGAAGTATGTAATGGCAAAAGTATATACTACAACAGGCATGCAAACTAGAGAATGATTCCAGTTATGTTTGGGTCCCGCCTCATAAAACATAATATTACAACACTGTACACAATTATAAATGTACAGTATTTTATTTAATTTTTATTCAATATCCTTACAAGATAATCATTACTTCATTAATGATATATCCAAAAGTAAAATTTTTCAGCGCTAATGACTACAAACAAAAAAATTTTTCACTCAGTAAAATAAATAATCAAAATCATATTTTGATGATTCACAACAACCATATATATTAATACAATATTTTTTAATGCGTACACTAATTTAAAAGCTGTATACTATATTTACATACTTGTATGGATTAAATTTCTTATGAATAACATTTTACAGCAATAATTACAATCATCATATTGTAATTTAGTTATCATAATTATGATATTGAAAAAAATAATTTCATGGATTATGCAATTAATAATTTATTTTATATATTCAAAAATTATTAAATCTAAGTTAAAAATAACACTTGATCTACTTTCTCAATTTTAAAACATCTCATAATTTGTTTAAGAACGGTAGACATTATTGCAAGTATATAAAATTGTAGAAATGGAAATTTTATTCAGCATAAAAATAAAAATAAATTTTGGTCATATACTATTAATATTTTTTAAATTGCATACAATGTAATCACAGTCAAATCATAACTATTATCATCTATGTATTCTTGGGTTAAAAATTGTGAGCTGTATTTCTTACATTGTGCAATTAATAATAAATTGTGTATGGTGAAAATACAGTACATATAAACTGAACAAGATTTATACTTTTAATATTTATTTAAATAGTCTGTATCTGTCATTACAAATATTTCCACTATTTGAAAAATTTCTAATTTATTACAAAGAAAATGGCTATCAGGTTTAATGAAATGTGACATATATGGCAAAAATACATAAAGTACTGTTTATTTAGATCTTCATAGTACATATTGTAAAAAAAGCCTTAAATATTGATTACAATATGCAAACACAATGCATTAGATACATTTATATATATTATAATTATTATTATTATTATTTTGCAAATTAACTGTGTGATTAGGATTCTGTAAAGTTTTATAATTTGGTTACTTTTACACTAAAAATAAATAACAAGTGTTTATAGTCTGTTAACCATTATTTTTTTAATTCTAAATAATTTCATATCAATACAATAAAATTATGAATTTAAAAAAAATGAAACTTTAGTACAGATTTTTTTCAGTGTAATGATTAACAATTTTGCAGAAGAATACAAAAAAATTATCTATTGTAATCTCACTCTCTCTCTCTTTCTCAGTCTATTTTTTATATATTTGCGAAGTGAAACTACACATTGTTTTTTTTTAATGTTATTGAAAAAAATTTTTTTTAAAGTTTATGGTTGCATACATTTTCTATTGGAATAATAGCAGCAATTAATACTACTGAGCACAATCATATCATGTCTTCAATTTATAGATCAAAGAATCATCACAACTATTAAGATATAGTAATTTCAACAAATAATACAGCATTTTGTTGACACTGGATAAAGATGCCTATAAAAAAATTGATGCTGACAATATTGAAGGGCTTTTGCAATCACTCATGGAAGAATTAATGTATAATTAGATAAAGAAAAGAAAACAAGCTTTTAGAGAAGAACCTGTATGTTAAAAAATCTGAAGAAACTGATTTAGTATCATGAGGCCATAAATTTGACCCTGGTTTAAAATGCTCCAAATCTAAAAATGCCTTAAATCAATAAATGAGACTTTATAATATGTTGTACAAAGAGAAAATCAAAGAAGCAAAACAATTCTTTTATAGTTTTTCTCTAGAGATCCTCAGCCATCAAAAAAAAACTCATGATCATCAAAAGATTTAAGACACAATAGATCCTTAGAATGAGCAACTATTCACTCAGAAAACTGAATGATTATGAGTGCTGAATGGATATATTATAAGAAATGACAACTTTAAGCTAAGTTTGCTTTTTATTCACTTCTTTTGTTCTATGAATTATTCTCATTAAGTTATATAAATATGTAATCATTGGAATAAAAAATGTTCCTCTAATGTTGTAATAAATAACACCATTGACAAAGGATTAAAAATAGAATGAATCCTCCTATTCTGTAAGTTTGTGCTTATAAGTTCTTTTATGCCAATATTGAATGAAGTTTAAAGTGAACTCAATATATCAGCCAAATGAAAATGTGTTTAATAATTATTAAACTAATGAACGATTATATAAAAATAAAAATTGAATCTCATTTTTAATAATTGTAAACAGTAAATCAGCATCATTCAATATATAAACAAATAATTGAGTAAACTATACTTTTGTTAGTTTTGAATAGTTGACATAGGCTTATGCTTATAAGCTAGCTCTTGCCAATATTTACAATTCAGAGTGAACTTAATATATCAAAAAGTATGGTATTAATAATCAATAAATTAAAAATTAAACAAGTTAATAATTATAATCATTAAATTACCATATCTCATTATATATATATAAAACATATTTTGCGGGTTCATCCGTGTTAAAAAATTTTAATATTAATATACTGACATATAAAAAATCGCTATAAATATTCAAAAAAATTTTAAATTTGAAACATATTTTGTTATATATGTATAACAGAAATAAATAATCTTTTAGATTTTTAAAATAAAAAATGAATATTTTATAAACTGAAAATAATCTTTCTAATGATAATGTATAGTCTTTTTGTTTTGATTGCGATTTCATTTTTTTAATATAGAAACAGAAAACCATTAACACATTACAAGATTGAAAATGGTGCTAGTTGTACATCACATCATGAATAAAAATAGTGGCTAACAGGTTTCTCTGGGCATAATTGCTGAGAGATTCTTGACTTTGTTTAAGGAGAAGCTACAATACATCACATCGAATCTGATTTCTTACCAGTTTACAAATGAACGCTAGCGGTAATGATTAAAATATGTATGAAAAATGTAAAATTAAATACTATAGTAATAAAAAAAGTTTGTCTTGTATTAATTTTTTTCAAATATTTGAAATTTTTTATTATTCATACTTTATTTGCTTTTTTTTTTTTAATGCAAATTTTAAAGTAATTTTTCCTTGCTGTTTTGCTTTTATGCAAATTCTGAAAATTACAGCACCTATCCCCCATTTCTCAAGGTAAATTAAGTCTAATTTTGTGCGATTTTTTTAATGCGGGGTTTTCTGTGGAACCTATCTACTGCATAAAACGAGATCCAGGTGTAATGTATAGAAATCAGTTCCATTTTAAAAACGGAGGGCATAAAATATAAAATGGAAAAAAGATTTTTTTAAACATATATTTCATTTACAAATTAACAGTCTGAAGATGTATGGTTTAAAATCTATATAATGGAAAGTTAAATGTGTAAAGTGTAATAGGATAAATCAAATTTAATTCTAAATCAGAGTTGAAATTGAACTTTAAATAATATATATATATATATATATATATATATATATATTAAAAATTATAGTTGAGTTTGCTGAAAACAGCTATTTAACCTTAATGGATATTGTATAATTAAAGGATAATTTTAAAATATTTAGAATGATTTAATTAATGCTTAAATAGGAGAATAGCTAGTAATACAGAAAAACAACTTAGCAAAACAATGTGTAGATTTTATATAAATTGTTTGATTTAAAATGTAGGCTATTCTAAATGTAATTCAGATATATATTATTGTACAGTGTAAAAATAAAGTTAGATTAATTTGATATTGACTTTTAGAAGAGAAACAGTTTATAAGTAAAACAATGCATCATCACAACAGTGGTCCTGTAATAACTACTTCTGTAAAGAAGTCACTTGTAAAGTACTTTTTAGTACTATCCATTTTCCAATTATGTTGGAAAAGTTCTGCATGTAATTATTGTCAATATAATATATTGAGTTCTCCAAAAAGTTTGTCATTCCTTGCTTTCCTCATAATGTCTCTAAAAAATGAATAGATGTCTCATGTCTGAATTTTATAAAAGTTTGATTGCCTCTCCATATTTGAAATGTGTTCTCATTGCTCAAAAATTTATCAAGCTTGCTGATTTGCAAAAATGCACTTGCTAGGAAAATGAGAAAATCCTATTAATTTGAGATAATAAAATATATTAGAAAAGATATTTGGGGCTTACTTATTTATCAAATCCATGGCAAGAACTTTACTTATATACATATTGTGTAAATATAATTGGACCTATTTGTAACATTTTATTGTATTTCTAAAATATTTATTATATATTATATTTTGACCATTCTGTGTTACATTATCTATTTTCATTTGTATTCAAATTTTTTTCTTTATAGTTAATAATGTGATGTTTCAAAGGCTGTGACTTCCATTTGTTTAGGAGGGTTTGGAGTGAACAAATTACTCATTTGAATTATGTTAAAATATATTTATATATTTATGTTATTAGTAGTATATAAAAAAAGAAATGTGTATATCAGAAACATTTGCCACATGATTCTGTTAATGGAAGCTAGAAGTTATAGTCCTTTATAAATTAAAATTTATCTTGTTGTAAAGTGCTTTAACATTTTCCTGATACTTCAGTTGAAGGTTTTATTTTAGATATTTGTGTGTGCATATAATCATTGTTATTTTAATAAGAACCATCACTGGTTTTGTTAAATAAAATTAGCTTTAATGTCTTTATTGTTTTTTTGTTATAACTGTCTCATTCCTAATGTGTAACTAGGTCATACTTGTGTTCTAAACTGAGAAAGTGTCATAATGTTAATAGGGGTAAAATTAGGAAAGTGTTGCTTTAGACTATTGCATAATTATCTAATACTCTTCCAGAAGGCAATGCTAGATTAAGGACATAGCAATTTGATTTAACACTTAAATTGACTTTCACATAGAAGATTTGTAAATTAATAATGATCAGGAAATGCAATCTAGTTTTTATAGAGATATTTTATATTATCTTTATGAAAAGGGATTGTGTGCTTTAACCTGTCTAAATATTGTGTAAAAAAAATCTCATAATATATAATTGATATATAAACGTTAGTCCAGTATGCCTTGAACTAAATTCAACCATGTTATATGTAGAGTGGTAACCTGGCATGGCTCCAACTAAGGTTAGTAACCTTGTACATAACTAGCAGCCTTGGTCATTATTATCTTCCTGTTATATAAATGACATTGGCTGATCTTTAAGTTACTATATATATTGTAAAAAAAAGTCACATTATTTTTCTCACTCGATAATTCACGAGGTTATAGATTGCAATTCAGCAGCACTGTGAGTTAATAATGATTAATTACATATCTATTTACCTATTTCCAGAACACTATTATATATATGTATATAATTATGGTTAATTTTTAATAAATGTTTTTAACATTGTTATTATAATTTTTTTTTTTTTTTTTAAAAAAGTTGGATTTTGTTCTCGCCTTAACATTTGTTTTTTATTATTATTTAATTTTAATTTGCTTTTAATGTTTGATTTTTAATTATAATTTAAACATTTGATGACTGATCTTCTTTTGTGTGAGATTTTTCTCATCACTTCAAAAGAATATTTTCAGCTATAATCCGTTCGATTTAAATTCTTACACTTACTTAAAGGCAAAAGGTGTAACTGTTATTAATATCGGCACAATTATTGCATTTTACCTGTTAGCCATATCACCAAATTAAAATAATAATTCTATGGTTTGTTCATTCAGGTCAAGCTCTTAGAAATTTGAAAGAACTCTTTGATGCTTATTACATTTCTGCTGATCAGAAGTGTGATTTTAATCAGAATGTGAAAAGCCACCTGAATTGTGAAATTCAGATTTTAAAATAATCTAGTGTGAAGAATTCATTGGCATTATCTTTTATATTTATTGATTAGATATTTTAAAAAGTGTTTTTATTTCGAATATATATAGCAGAGTATGTGTACGCGTGTGTATGCCCATCATATACATATATATGTATGATAATAAATATTTTGTTCTCGTTTAATATTTTAAAAAAATCTTTTATATGTGCATTATGTAATGAATAATAATAATTTAAATCTCTTTTTAAAAAAAAAAAAAATAAAACTATAATTGGAATCCCGATATCGTTCTTTATTTTATTTTGCAAATGAATTTACGATTATTTGAATTAATACATTGTACAGGCTTAAACCTGCATTTGTATATGCGGGATTTGAACTCAGACTTTCACACGACCCACTACTCTCAGTGTCATCTCATATTGCTGACCCACCTGATCACACACATGTTGAAAAGATAAATAATCACCAATATACGTATTTCATTTTAAAATGACTTGAAAAATACTTGGGGTTGTTTTTTTTTTTGTTGTTGTTGTTGATGTTCAGTTGTTGTTTGTTTGTTTTTACTGCACATAAGATTATGTTGTATTGAAACTCTTGAATTTGAAATCATATATTTTTCAAATGATTTTGGGTTAGTCATTATTTAGGGTAACAAAAATATAGGCAAATACTACAATCTTTATAGAGTTCTTACTAATAAAATGAAAAAAGTACAATTGTTACAAAAAAAAAAAAATCAGATCAAAACATACATATGGGTATTCTCATATGCCATGTGAATATCTGTAATTAGTAGTGATTCCCAATTATATTAGTGATTCCCAATTATATTTGAATTCTAAAATAAAAAAATTTGCAATTCGTGGTTAAACATTCTCAAAATAAATAACAACAAATAAATAAAGATATATATATATTACCGCCACTTTTATATTTGTTGTTATGATAAAGAAAACATATGCACACACAATATTTTATATAAAAAAAACTAAGAAAAAAATGAATTGTTTAAAAGCATTGGCATTTCTCAATTATATAGAAAATATAAAAGCAAAGAGTTAGCTCTTCTAACTAAACATTTTTATAAAATATCAATATTAAAACAGTGATAATGAATCTTCTACAGTCACTCTTATGCCAATTTACCACAATTTGTGAAACATCGCACAAAAAGAGTATGCATTTTTTGATTGAATTTTTCACACATATGCAATTATATTTTAATTTTATTCAATTTTTTAATTACTCTTTTTAAAGTAATTTTCTTTAATAAATTAAGTTTTTGTTCAATAATACCATTTGTTTTCTTACATATTTTTTTTTAAAGCAACAATATAAAAAAAACTTTTTAAACAACTTTTTTTTTTTTTTTGGTCTTTATAATTATTTGATTACTATTTCCTTAAAATTGCCTAATCAGTAAAGTAGCAAGAATCCAAAGTCGCAGAATAATGGGGTTCTGTATTTTGACAAACTAACCCCTTCAAAAAATACATTAAAAGCCTCTAGACGTTATTGTTCATAAATATACTGTTTCTTAATAAAATTTATTTTAAAAAATTGTCAACTATGCATATTTTTTACTTGTGTTTGAACTTTTACATGTGTATTTTTGAAGGAATATTTGGTTATTAATCAATTAATAACAACTGCTCATTGTTAATATATATATATATATATATATATATATATATATACATATATATAGTTGTTAATGAGCATATATATATATATATATTGCACAGTTTGTTTTATCTTTTTAATGATTTATTGTGTCCTAGCATATTTACAACTTGAATGAATTAATAATTTGAGATATTATTCAAGCTCTTATATTTTATTTCAAACTATATTTAAAATATCTAAATAATTATGAGCCATATTTTCATTTGTGTTAACATTGATTCCTGGTTATCATATGAATGATATTTTGCTTATTCATACCATTTTTAATTTTTGTGATTGTTTTTTTTTTTTTTCATGTGGTTTGAATTTATATTTTTTTGTTGATGTGATTATGATGAATTGTGACATTTTTTAATAGAGATTAATAATGATATTAAGAAGTAAAAGAAAACATAAAAAATGAAGCAAAATAAAAGAAAGTTAATGATTGTCAGAAAGAAATGCAGAAACTTTTTATGAACAATTGTAGTGGTATATCTTTGTAATCAAGCATGAATTTCAAGAAATTATATATTAATCACTTTGGATAAAAATAATAAATACAGATTAGTATCTTTAAATTCTTATATTGAATATTTCTATTGATTATTTAGATCATTTGTCATAAGCTATATTCATCAAATTCAATGTAGCTTCCATGTTTTCCATACCCCCCCCCCCCAAGTAAATAAAATGATATATAAGTATATTGTAAATTTTATGATATTCTAAATAATTATTAATATCTTTTTATGTTTAATTTTCAGTTTTTTTAATGAATATTATGTAGATCTATTTTTCCTCTAATGTTTGCAATATCATATGCACATAAAAACTAATTAGGACAGTTTTTTATTAATAAAATTAAAAAAAATGTGCTCTAATATATGATTATGGAAAATGAATAAATTGCAATTGTGCAAATAATGCCTTAATCAAAAAATATGGAAATTTTGTTTAATATGTTTTAAAATCTAAAAAGTGATAGTATTTCCTTGAAAAAATTTTATTAATGAAAAAAGAAATACATGCATGTGTTAATGCATTCGTGATTTTATTAATAAATGTCCATCTTTTGTGAATTTTTTTAGACCATTTCTTTGTAGATTTTTGTGTTGTTTATTTATTATTGATTCTGATGTAATCTGTTAAACCACTATCTAATTGATAACTTCTTACTCATATAATAATCTTCAAATATGGAACAGGTAAATCATTCATCATTTTGTTTTTTATGATGTTCAATAAACTGAAATCTTATTCACACTTGGCACTAAAAACAATGAATTTTTTTTCAATATCCATCAGCTGTGCAAAGGCCTCTGAATTAATCATTTGGAAATACAAAATACCCCTTGCCTGGAAAAAGGGGTAAGACTTTAATTTGTTTTTGTCATTGTTGTTGTTTTGCCACAACAATTGGAAGTCATTAGTTTGATCTAATTTTGTTGGTCAGCCCAAAAAATCTATGAAATTTACATACATAGAACTTAGCATTAATTTATTTAAAAAAAGAATGGCATTCAGCAATTAATCCTACAGAAGATTAATTGCTCACTTGAATTTCTCTTCAGGTGGTTCCACAGCAAATTTATGAAAGTAAATGGGGTTTTTAACTTTTTATTCCACTGAATTGAGTTTTTTAAATATTACCTTCTTGATCTTCTTTAATGTGCTTTATCTTAAATGTTGATATACTCATCTTCTGAAATAACATGAAAATTGAAACCAAATATGATATAACATTCACTACTCCAAGAATTAGCCTAAATTCAAAATTGTTCAGTTTTTATAACAATATTTTATATTGGATTAATATTACTGATAATTCTCTTATGAAGGTTGTAGGTCAAGCTACATCTTGCAAAGCAAAATGATTTGACAACCAGCATATTTTATTCACCTTACTGAATCTCACTGAATCATATTCAAAGCATCAATAATTGTCTGAAATTTAATTCTTTTTAATGATATACAAAATACTGTACAATGAAGCTGCTAAATATGCTGTATCTAACTAAATTTTTTTATTATATGGTATCCAAAGAAAAATATAATTAAACAAACAAAAAAAAATATTACAATTTGCAAATTTTATGATATTCGAGCAGCCATTTTTTCTTCTTAGAACTCCATATACCATCGCATTTTTTTAAAAAAAGTACAATTTATAAATAAATTTTACAATATGCTAGTAACTGTGCTGTTATCATGCTGTATAATATAGTAAAAAAAAATTTTCTTCAGTTTTTATTAAAATCATATATATTTTGTTTTTATCTTTATTATTTTTTCTGAATTTGATGTGTAGTATTTTGCATAATAAAATATTTTCTGAGGGTAATGCTAAAAGTTATAAAATTTTTGAATATATTGAAGATTCATACTGATTTTAAAATATTAAAATAATTAGAGGAATCCTACTTTTTTGACAACATGACCACTATTATGTTTCTGTAAGAAAAAAAGTTATTGGAGAAGAAAAGAATGTCAACTAGAGTATATTTATTAGTGACAAATCTTAGATATTGTGCTATTTATTTTATTTTTAAAACAAAAATATGGTAGTTGTTTTTTTATATTCTTATTTTAATAAAAAATGAGTGAACACTTACTTGGTTAAATATATGTAAATGTGTCACATCAATTTATTATTGATAATTATATATATATTGTACCCTTACTTCTCGATGTATAATATAGTTTGAAATACAACTAGCTCAATTAAATTGGAATGCTTAATTAAATTTGCATATCTATCTTTAATATACTTTTATATTATCATATTCTAATTAAATTTATTATCAATTATCAAAATTAATATATTTCTATAGTATGTACTAATTAAATAAGTATTTATTAAAATCATGAGACTGTGAAGTAAAGTTACAAAGCAATAAGTAGATTTACATTGAGTCAATATCTTCCAAGACATTGTCTCAATGGCATAAGAATACTATTGCCTCCTTATTAACTTACTACTACCTCTACAGCATTCTTATGGCTTTTAAATAAAATAAATTATCTTTAATAATAATAAAATAAATAAATCTTAACTTTTAATTTTTACAAATATAATTAAATAATCTCAGGTTCTTCTAATTATCTTAAAGTAATGATAACACATGTAAATAAGCATGATATGGGATTTTATATCAAACCTAAATACACCTAACTTATTTTAATAATTATAATACTAATCTTAGAGTATAACTTAATCTTATCTATTTCTGATATATCATCAATCATTAAATAAATAATCATATGTATAACTTTTATTTTCATATAGCATCTTAATTTTGGAATAGATCAAAATCTTATAATTCAATAATGTGTGGCAATAAATAATATTATACTCTTATATTATGCACTATAATTATTCTATGACCATTGTAATATAATGTAATAATGTCAATCAATTCTCATAAATGATAATCAGGAAAATATTGTATTTATTTCTAAAATAATATTAATAAATTCACATTGTGCAAATATTATGTTTCTTCAAATTATCTGCTGTCAAATGCTGTGGTGCAAAATAATGAACTCGACACACTTTTAAAACAAATTAAACAAATTTATTTACATTAACTTTAATTAAGAATTTATTTACAATATTTACAGTTCAAATTAGGAAAACAAAAGAAAATAAAAATAAGAAAATAATAATAATACAATATGTTTACACTGTTATTTACTTATACTCTTAAGAAATAATTTACATTCTTTTAAAATGTTGTACTAATAACATTGAAGTATGTTTTCAAAACTTAGGCTTTAAATAAATATCATTGAACTTCAATTATTACACAGAAAAATTTATGTAAACAATATTTATGTAGTATATGTAAACAATTAAACTTTGCTAATTAAATTGCTACATCACTTAAGTATTACTGTTACTAATTTCATCATGTACTAGTATGTGTTCACTCTACTATTAGTATTACTCTAATAGCATAATATAGAAACTAATGCATCTTTATAATGTAATAACAAATAACTGATTATAACTTTATATCTCAATTAATACAATTCATGCTACATGTTTTATCAAATATGCATTACATATATGTACTATTAAATAATAATATTAAAATAATTCATTAATTTCAAATTCATAAAGCATTATATTAGATAAATTCTATGATTCTTTTCTATGTGAAATTATTACTTTACTTTATGTGTTATACTACCCCTTCTTAATAAATTTCTATTTACAAAATATCCTCTAAAACTTATTTAAACTCTCCGGAAAAACAATCATCAACTTTAAATAAATACTAATTATCCAAAACTATTTACACTTTCTCATCTATATTCGGTAAATTTTCAATCCAACATAAACTTCTACATAAAACTTAACTTAATTTATCCAATAAAACAAAAATAAAATATAGACTTTTAAATCTATTCCTAACTTGAAATAAAATAATTACTTGTATGAATAATAAATATAATTCTAATACTCCAACATAATAATAATAAAATAAAAATCAAAATTTATTTACGAAAGAATCATATAATTATTTCTAAGCTTCTTATGTAATGTTGTATCGTATTTATATCATAAATTCAAATTATGCATATTTAAATAAAACTGTTACTGCCAATATAATGTGTGTGTATTTTTTAAAATAATCATACATTCATTCAAAACAACACAATATTTGGTTGATCTAAAGAAAACATATTAATACATCAAAATTATTATTATTATACAATTTTTACCATCAATAATGATTTAATGTACAGTCCATCTTCCAATATTCTTCGGAATTACAGCTTCATAAAATAATTCACATTTACACATGATCATTCTTTAACATATTACGTTTTATATTAATTATAAAATAAACTTATGCAATTAATTATTATATTACTTTAGTTATTATTTTAAGAAATGTACCTATCTTATTTTTAATAGATTAATAATATTTAACTTTTATATTAAATAAATAAAACAGAATTTATATTACATAAATCCAGCGATGTTTCCTTTTCACCATAAAGTTCTTTAATCGTAGGCACATATTCACTAGAACACCATTTCCTGTTTCCGGTTCACCACGTGTTTTTTTAAAAGTTTATGAAAAACGAAAACGTTCTTTTTTAAAAATAAGTTCCCCACAAGAAAATAAAATAAAATTAAAATAGTTTATAGGCTCCGGATCTAGTTCTTTTAAGAATATTATTTAAAAGTTATTATCTTAGCTTAGTCTTTAGTTTTATGAAAAATTATCATTTAATTATTTTAAATTAACTGGGACGTCCACTTATTACTTGCACATTTCTTAATAAAATATCCAGGTAAGAATAAGTTTCTTTATTTATAAACGACCTGCGTTTAAATTATTTTAATATAATAATTTTATTATATTAAGATTTTTAGCTAATTATATTTCAATTTACTTGCTTTTAAAATTATCAACATTCAGTCTTTTAAAACATAAAGACTTAACAAGGCAAGTATTTATAAAACTACTTTCATTTTTAATATCTTTACTTAAGATATATTTTTAAATTTATAGCTTGCAAAAATACTTTCTTCATAAGAAGTATTTTATTCTCTAAAATATCTATTTTCTAATAATCACTATTAATTAGCTTTTAAAATTATATACTGTCCAAAATACTACTTTTCTCCATCTCGTAATATTCCGAACTAATCCAGCGTTTGTCATATTTCTAGGGTAAAGTTTCCGATATATTTTCATTATATATGATGTTCCCATGACTATTTGCTTGCAAATTGAGCTTCAATTTAGAGAAGACCGATAGGGAAAAATTAAGTTAACACTGCATGTCTATTATTTAAAACTTTTAGAGATTATTTATAACGACACTCTTGTAATTTTTAAAAAATGATTTTAGAGCGTCTATAAATTTACTTAGCTATTTTTTTAATAGCACAATTAACTTGATAATTCAATCACGAAGTTCCCTCCTAGCAATTGAACTGAGCTTTTATACCGGAAGAAACTTCCCATTTGATTGGTACATTTAAACAATCAATTTGCTGGCTTATTTACATATTTACCAACAACACAAAATTAAAAATAAATAATGACTTATTTAATATTTAATATTTATTACATTATTACATTTTTAAAATAATTCTTATCGTTTATTTAAATCCATTAAACACTTTTAAAAAATATATTATTTCACTTGATTTTAATTTTAACTTTTATAAGATTATTTTTAAATAAACTAAATATTTTTTATACGTCATATTTTTAAAACAATATTTTAAAATCAGATTTAATATTCTACATTGATTTATCTTTATTTTATCTCGTGATAACTCACGTATTATTTATAAATTTATAACATGATTTTTTAAAATAGTTTTGCAACTTTATTAGATAACTTCCAAGCATGTGTGTATAACATCTGTTCTTTATAACACAAGAAACGCTTATCATCGTCTAAAAATAAACTAACAATTGCATTTTTTAAAATAAATATTTTTTTTAAATAAATAAGATATTATAATAGATTTTAAAATAATTATTCGATATTATTAAAATCAAATATCAATCTTCTATTTAAGTACTTACAATAATTAAAATATTTATATTCTCTTATAATATTATTTTATCAACAACAAACATATGCATTTAATTTTAACTTGTCTTTTAAACACTTTTAGCTTTAAATACCTATTTATTAAATATATTCATGCAGTATTGATTATAGCCATTTTTCCAACTATATATTATAATCATCATCATTTTAAAATGTCTCTCTCAATATCAGCACAATTTTACATATCAAATACTCATAGATTGCCTTAATTAAACCCCTTGAAATATTACCATAAGCAAAATTAACATCACATATTCAAATATATCTTAAATTTAAAATTTTTTAATAGATTAGCACAAAAATTAAATGGTGACCCATACAAAAGGGCACAATATATTTATATTTTGTTTATATTATAATCTTAATTTATATATGCATACTATACATATAAAGAAACATCTGCTATATATGTGTGTATGTTGAAAAATACTGTACATTTGTAGTTCAATAACAATATATTCTATTCAGAATTTGTCAGCAAACTTGAGCTATATTATATACATTTATACATGAAGTGGGCTTGGAACAAAATATAATGTAGTTCACAAATCTGCTACATATACAATTGTTTATAATGTTTTATTATTCTTTAATAATTTTAGTTTTTTAACATGTGTAAGTAATTTAACACTTCACACCAATATAGTTTTGCTGGATTAGATGTAGGATTTTGCATACCAATTGCACA
Source organism: Epiperipatus broadwayi (assembly GCA_028023455.1). NCBI lineage: Eukaryota > Metazoa > Onychophora > Udeonychophora > Euonychophora > Peripatidae > Epiperipatus > Epiperipatus broadwayi. The sequence goes on from JAQFVV010000317.1 coordinate 461,306, forward strand.
GCTGTACCATTATTCATATTTCATCAAATATAAATGTAATTATTATGTAAATCATGTATTGCAGTTACAATATGGAATGTTTAATCCAAAACTAAGCCACCCAATTAACATAAATTTAGTTGTTAAATATTCAGTCACTGAAATATTAGTAATCCCATTGGCAACTAAGATGCAGATTCTTGCTGAATCAATTTTTCATATATTTTTTCAATAATAATATTAATAATTTTTACATATTTATAAGCATAACTTTTACTTTTCCAGATTTCTGGAATGTATAAGTATTTCACCTTCTTTTCATTAATGTTTATATAATACAAAAAAAAAACAAAGATAAAATAATCCTAATGGCTGGCTCTATGCTAGCAATCAACACTTGATTTTATTAGGATTGAGTGCTTTATGTTCTGCATTTAATTGCCTCCTTGGCTCTTCTTTGATAGTGTTTAGATTTCCAGATATCTTCTAGTTGAAAATTTACTTACAATTTTTGCTTCTCAATAAAACTGAAAATCAATTTTATTTTCACTGTCATAGAAATTTGTTTTATTCAATGCAACATGAATTACATTATTTTACCTTCCATTTCTGTTATAGCAATTGCATCCATCTATTCAACTTTAAATAACTTAGACATTTTTTTTTGTTTAACTTATTTGTCCACTTTATGCTTTTTCGTTTTTGATTTGTAAAATATAATTTTAGTTACATAATTTAAATTTTAAATAATATTGCATTTAAAAATTATAATCAGTCAAAGCATTTGTTGCTTGATATTTGAAAAGAATGAAAGGCTACATAAAATCTTGGCTCCATGAAATTCTGTTACCATTAATATTGATAATTTTAACTGCATTTAGCAAACAATTTGTTGTATTCACGGTTCTCAGTTGACAGATTAAGAACGTCCTATTCTAAGCTATGTCCATAATTATTGCATTATTTTTAATGGTTTTTTCATTATTATTTTTATAAAGATTTAAGTTTTGAGTCTGTGCATCCTATAGAGGAATGTAATTATCCATGACTGAATAAGGGACCAAAAAAAATAGTGAAAGATTCAAATATATTAAGCTTTTTTCAATTTTCAATCTGAGAAATAAAAAGTCTATAACATTTATTTAACACTATAATATTATTTTAAATATAGAATTATAAAAAACAAAAAGTGTATAAATTATATTTATATATATTGTAACATTTCCATCATTATTTTTTTTTTCGATTCAATTCTTTATTTAATATACATATCTACAGCCAAAAGGCTCAATTACAGATTAAAGAAAAACATATATACTATAACAAAATAATTTTAGGGGAGAAAAGAAAAATTCAGTAATCATATATATATTAAAACATTTAAAAATTCATTAATATTAACTTGGAAAAGATTTTTACTAACAAAATCTAAATTGTAAGCAATAAGTAAATTGAGAGAAAAAAGAGAGGGATTTTAAAGTGTAACTCCTACAAGTTTTAATAAAGAAATAATTATGCACACGGTTTTCATATTAACAAAAATTCAAGTGGAGTTTGTAAATCATGTTACAAGAAGTATTATTTTTAGTAATGACTTTGTATAAAAATTTCATATTCCTAGCTCTTCTCATTGCTAAAATATTCATAGGCAATAAAGTTACTTTTGAAAATTTTCAGTTGACAAAACTTATAAATTTTTTTTGAAAACTAATTGCATTTTACTGATTTTCTATTTTTGAATATGAATTGCATAAAACTGATCCAAATCCCAAAGTAGGAAGAACCAAAGTTGGTGCAGTATTCAAGAGCATTATCATGTCTGTAAATAATTGCCTCCATCTTAAGAGTTTTATTTTATTATTGATTATATGTAGTGATGAAAGAAGCCATTGCTGGAAAATATAATTTCAAGATTGCAGAGAGAGAGTCAGCAGATTTTATTTTAAGATTATTAATACAATATTTAAATCTTACAATTTCAGACTATCATTTTATTTTTTCACACCATGTGGAAAAACTATTAATATCATATTGAAGCAACATGCCATCAGCATAACACAGATGGGAGCATTATAGACAGATTTTGAGATCATTAATATATAAAAAAGTAAAGGAGCCATAATATTACCTTAAGACCCTCCAAAATAGCAATAATATTGGGAAGTTATTTAGCCATTAAACTTAACAAATAATAAACCATTGAAACAACTTTTAATGTCAGTAATAAAAATTATAGAAAAACATTTATTTAACACAATAATATTAATTTTAAATTAAGAAGAAAAAAAATCTTGCAAGATTGAATTTTTTTTTTTTTTCAACTTTCAATCCCAGTAATAAAGTCTGTAGAAGAACATTTATCTAACTCAATAATATTAAAAATCGAAAGTTTCCTAAAAGTTATAGAAGAGCGTTTCTATATTTAGCAACTTAAAACAACCCTGATTTAACATGACACATAAAATTATTTAAAAGATTCAAATATTTTAATTTTTCTTAACATTTCAGTCTCTCTAATAAAGAGTTTAGAAGAATATATTTCTTTAACACAATAACATTAATTTAAAAATTAAATTACTCACAAAATAAGAATTTAAAATAATACTGATAGAATGCCTCACATAAAAGGACCACTTTTGTCACTTGTGATTTTATATATATATATATAAACATAAAAAGCCTGATTGTGATTTTATATATATATATATAAACATAAAAAGCCTGATTTTGATATATATATAAAATACAACACTTGAAGAAGAGGGGAGAATAATACCTCTCAAAATGTGTGTATACTAACCTGATATTACTAACAGTTAGTGCATATACTAACCTGTTTTCTGTGATATTACTAACAGTTGGTGCATATACTAATCTGTTTGCTGTGGTATTACTAACAGTTGGTGCATATACTAATCTGTTTGCTGTGATATTACTAACATTTGGTGCATATACTAACCTTTTTGTCGTGATATTACTAACAGTTGGTGCATAATACTAATATGTTTGCTGTGATATTACTAACAGTTGGTGCATATACTAACCTGTTTGCTGTGATATTACTAACAGTTGGTGCATATACTAACCTGTTTGTTGTGATATTACTAACAGTTGAATGTATTTGGAATATTTAAATAAAATTAAACTTTTCTAAAAGATAGTCAACACACATATTAGATGATAGAAATAGTCCAATATAAAAATACAACATATATATATATTAATTCTAATATTTTCACAGATAAAAGATGTCATATTATATATATATATATATATACACACAAAACAAAGCTTTTCGTAATTCATTTCCAAATCCAACTTCCCTTTATATCAAAAGATGTCTTCATAAGATTGATAGCCTCAGATTCAAGAAGTTTTATCATTAAAGTTTTTTTTTACTTTTCTCTTTAATTCATTCTTTTCATAAAAAATAACTGTTGCATCATCAAACAATATTTTATGACCTGTATTCATTTCATGAATATATAAAGCTGAGTTATGATACCTATGTTTAATTCTACTTATATGAACTTTAATCCTTTCGTTAAGGCTAACTTTATTCTGACCTATATAAATCATACTACAACTACAAGGAATCTTATAAATAATAGCAGAAATAGATTTACTATCAATCGACTGTTTTGAACCATTCAATAGAGAATTCAAATCGGAACCTTTCTTCCATGCAAACTTCATTCCTCCTAAAAAAAAATGACTATTCTTATAATCCAAATTATAAATTGATGACTTAAAGATATAAACTCTTTATCATTACTAACCATAAAATTTTTCGTATTAGTGATGACTATAAATATTATTATTAAACACATTTCTAATAAATTCATGATTATAACCTAAATCTACATAATCAGCAGCAAATTGACCTTTTTGAATATCAACATTACCTACTAAAGTTATGAAGACTTCTTTTGATATAAAGGGAAGTTGGTTTTTGAAATGAATTATGGGAAGGTTTGTTTCTTTTGAATATATATATTATTTCTTTAGTTTGATTTTCACCTAAAAAGATCTATTTGTTTAGTAGATGAAACCATGGTCGTGTAAGGATTTTGATAATATTTGGATTTTTATTTAGTATTGTATTGTTTTATGGTTTTGTATTGCTAGTATTTTCTATTTAGGTTTACTATTTAATATTTTAAATAGTGTTATATGGTTTTGTGAATTTCATATTTTATGTTTGTTTTAGTTATTATTGTTTGTAATTGTATTTTTTTAAATATTATTTAGTCATTTTTATTTGTATTTTTTATTATTATTTGCTTGCATTTGTATTATTATATTATTATTAATTTACTTTCAGTATGTGGCAGGTTTTGTATGATAATTTTTTTGGTGCAGAAATTTTAGAGATAAAAAAATTACTTAGTGTGTCTAATAAAATAGTCTTTAAAGGCTCAGGTAAATTTTTTTAAAGTCTTGTAGACTTTGTAATGTTTTTCCTAATTCATGTAATATTGGATTGGATAAAAAATTGGTATTATTTTCTAATTGTGATTTTATCTTAAACTTTAAAAAATTTATTCTAAAACAATTTATCTAATTTAATTGATAGGTTTAAAATGATTACAAGAGATTTAGACTTTAGGAATAATTTTAATTATTCAATTTTGAATTCTTTTTTAAAGTGGTTTAGAAGCAAATGTGAAATCACTTATTATAATAATTATTTTAAAAAATTAAATTGTTTGATTGATAAATCTGGAGGAAAAAAAACTTTGTTAAGCAAAAAGAATATAAATTGGAATGTTTTTTTTAAAAAAAGGCCTGCTGTTTCTTCTATTTTAAATTTGTCCAATTATGTTTTGAATTTATCTAATTTGGCTATTTTACGTAAAGTCCTGGTTTTGTTCCTTTTACTAATAAAAATTTAGTTTTTTTATTTTATTTCTGCTATTGAATGTAGTAGTAATATTTCTGATGAAAATAAAATATCTTTACAGGTTATTTTGAATAGTCCCTTACTTAAAAGAGAAAATTTGCTTTTGCCCCTAAGTAAATTAGTCCTTTAAAAAAGAGATTGAAAATCAATGATGTTATCTTGTTAAAAGAAGATAAAGGTGGCTGATTTGTATTGTTAAATAATATTGATTTTGATTGTAAAGTTTCTTTAGAATTAAATAATGGAAAGTATGCTACTTTAGATTCTGATCCTGATAAAAAATAAAGTGTAAATTGATTAAAATTATGGAAAATATAAAAATTTTTGAGTGAGCTATTTATTTAAGTTGTTATCCTAGTGATTATGTAGCTCCAAAGGTTTTCTTTAATTTGAAGTCTCATAAAGATAGTTATCTTTTAAGATGTATTTTTGATTTTACAGGAGGAATTGTTAATAAAATATCAAAATTTAGATGATAATTGTGTTTTTGGTAGTTTAGACATTGAAAATATACATCAATCAGTTGATAGATTAAACAGTGTTGGTGTTTTTCTTTCAATTTAAAAAAAAATTGAGTGTTTTTTTTTTTTTTTTTTGTGAATAAGATTAAAATTATTTATGATTTGCTTTTGCTGTTAGAGGATTCAATGTATTTTATGTGTAATGATGTTTTTTTTTATAAAATTAAAGAAGGTTGGGTTATCGATTATGTTATTTCTCCTTTAATGTGTTCTGTCTATATTGACTTTTTGGAATGTAGTGTTATTAATCAATTTTCTGTTTCTTTAAAATTATTTATTAAGTATGTTGATGATTGTTTGTTTGTTATTAAGAAAGAAAAAATAGTGGAGTTTTTAGATGGATTGAATGCTTTTGATTCTAGTATTTGATTTTGTAAAATTAAATTTTTTTGATTTAAGTGTTGAGAAGGTTGATAATATGTTATTTTGTAGTCATTTTATAAAACCTAAGAATTTGAGAAATATGATTAGGCCTGATAGTTATCAGCCTTTTACATATAAAAAAATATCTTTATTGAATTTTTGTTGTAGGAATAGAAGGCTTAATAACTTTAGTAATAATGCTGATATTCAAAAAGGTCAATTTGCTGCTGATTATGTAGAATTAGATTATAATCATGAAGTTATTAGATTGTATTTAGTAATAGTCATGACACTAATAGGAAAAATTTTATGGTTAGTAATGATAAAGAGTTTATGTCTTTACCATTTAAGTCATCAATTTATAATTTTGTTTATAAGAATAGTCATTTGTTAGGAGGAATGAAAGTTGCATGTAAGAAAGATTCTGATTTGAATTCTTTATTAAATGATTCAAAACAGTTGATTGATAGTAAATCTATTACTGGTATTATTTATAAGATTCCTTGTAGTTGTAGTAATATTTATATAGGTCAGAGTAAATTTAGCCTTAACGAAGCGTGTTCAAACAGATTGCAGCACAGTTAACTAATAACAGCAGATTAAAAAAATAATTTAACACAAGCAATTTAGAAATTTTAAGACTTGCAATGATGGTGTACTAATGGCTTGTAACATAGCATCAAATACATCTTCATCATAGTGCAGTTGTCACCACATGAATTTGGCTAAGTATGACTCCAGGTGACATCGAGTGGTCCTCCTCTCTCTTTTATTATGCCATTTCAGTAGCCCCCAAAGTGTTTCTATGTTTTGCATATGTGCCCCAGTAGAAGGATAGACAAAGTTTTAAGTGTGATTTATTTTGAAATGTTGGTAACCTGCATCATTCAATTTATCACTTTTGTAGGCCTTCCAACAGTCAGAATATATTGAGGATCCTGATGCTATATGTTGTTTAATGACATCTAATGACATCTAGGAGAATAGATGTCGTTTGACCTAGAATAGTGACCATGAAACACTTTTGTTTCTCTGCATAAATCACCAAATAACCACTGTTGCAGAAGAATTATTCCCTGTTGGTTTTTATGTTTAGTAAATAGAGTTTTGTCAACCTCTACAATTTTTCCTGGACTTCCAATTTTGCAGGATGGGCAAGATAGCAAACTTTCTTTACAGGCTTTTCTCAAATATTGCTTCTATCCAATGACAGTGCTCCTGTTCAAATCCAAATCATATATTCCTGATTGTATGATCAATTGTTTTTTACTTCAATAATAAATGATTTGGATGGCTGTGACAAATGATAATCTTCAGCCCTCAAATCAAGTTCTTTTTCAAACTGCTATGCGACTTTGACACACACCAATGTTGCATTTTTATTGTGTCCTTGGGCTCATATAAAGTGTCATTTGATAGCCATTGACACACATGTTTTGAGAGAGCAGAACACTTTGGAAGAACTCCACTGCCTCATGTTCTATCTTTGGGAGATGCCAAATTTTGATCATTTTGAATACGAAAAGATGTTACTTAAATTTTAGCACTGGTTTTTGAAATGTTGCCTGAAAGTTTGTGCATGTTTAATATTGTATTCATCTGCTAAAAAAATCCTTATTAGCACCGTCAAAAAATAAAAATAATCCCAACAAATTGTATTTCTAGCACTCCAAAATAATTAATATGTCATAATAAAACTAAGCAGGTATTTCAAAAGACTAGTTCAATTACATTTTGATTAAATTTGTCAGCCCAAGCAATTATATTTTTTATGTGAAAGGTCTATTACATCACATTTCATTTTGTAACTTTCTTTAAATAATTGTTTGCTAAAGCCTGCTGTTATTAGGTAAGTGTGCTGCAAAGTGTTTGAACAAGCTTTTCTAAATAATTTTGTTGCAAAAGTCTTAAAATTTGGATGTTCTTTTTGCCTATTTTGAAATTGCATTGGGATGTTATATTTTGAGGAATTACTTTCTTTAAATAATTGTTTGCTAACGCTTGCTGTTAAATTATGTCATCATTGTTGTATTTTTTAATCTGCTGTTATTAGTTAAGTGTGCTGCAATCTGTTTTAACAAGCTTCTCTAAAAAATTTTGCTCCAAAAGTTTCATAATTTGAATGTTCTTTTTGCCTACTTTCAAATTGCCCATGATATATTCATCTGCGTAAAAAAAAAATCCATATTAGCACTGTCAAAAAATAATCCCAACAAATTGTATTTCTAGCACTCCAAAATAAGGAATATGTCATAATAAAACTAAGCAGGTATTTTAAAAGACTAATTCAGTTACATTTTGATTAAATTTGTTGGCCCAAGCAATTATATTTTTCATGTGAAAGATCTGTTATGTCACATTTCATTTTGCCAAGTTATATTTTTTAATGTGAGAGGTCTATTATGTCACATTTCATTTTACAACTTTCTTTAAATAATTATTTGCTAAAGTCTGCTGTTTAATTATGCCATTATTGTTGCATTTTTTAAATCTGCTGTTATTAGGTAAGTGGGCTGCAAAATGTTTGAACAAGCTTCTCTAAATAATTCTGCTGCAAATGCCTCAAAATTTGGATGTTCTTTTTGCCTACTTTGAAATTGCATTGAGGTGTTATATTTTGCGGAACCAGCTTCTTTAAATATTTGTTTTCTAAAGCTTGCTGTTAAATTATGCCATCATTGTTGTATTTTTTAATCTGCTGTTATTAGTTAAATGTGCTGCAATCTGTTTTAACAAGCTTCTCTATATAATTTTGCTCCAAAAACCCAAAATTTGAATGTTCTGTTTACCTACTTTTAAATTACTCACAATGTATTCATCTGTGTAAAAAAAAAATCCATATTAGCACTGTCAAAAAATAAAAATAATCTCAACAAATTGTATTTCTAGCACTCCAAAATAATTAATAGTTCATAATAAAACTAAGTAGGTGTTTAAAAAGACTAGTTCAGTTACATTTTGATTAAATTTGTTGGCCCAAGCAATTATATTTTTCATGTGAAAGATCTATTGTGTCACATTTCATTTTGCAACTTTCTTTAAATAATTGTTTGTTAAAGCCTGCTGTTGAATTATGCCATCATTATTGTATTTTTTTAATCTGCTGTTATTAGTTAAGTGTGCTGCAATCTGTTTGAACAAACTTCTCTAAATAATTTTGCTTCAAAAGTCTCAAAATTTGAATGTTTTTTTTTTTTTTTTTTGCCTACTTTCAAATTGCCCACGATGTCTATCTTTTGTAAGTATTTGTGGGTTTTGTGCATGTGATGTACTTGGGTTTTTTGGATGTTATAAATCCAATTTTGAAATTAGTCAGGGGAACTTCTGTTTTAAGTCACATTTCATTTTACCAAGCGATTATATTTTTTAATATGAGAGGTCTATCATGGCACATTTCATTTTGCAACTTCTAATATGATGCAATCCACTTTTTTTATGAATTACTAAATTTGTCAGGCAGGGTTTGTTTTATGTATTTCACCGATTTTTGTTTTTTTAATTTCTGTTTTACTTATTTTTGAGTGATTTCCTCATGCGGGGGGGGGGTGTTTTATGTATTTCACTGATTTTTGTTTTTGTAATTTGTATTTTACTTATTTTTGATCGATTTCTTTGTTAGAAATTTATTGCTTGTATTGTTCTTGATGGGTACTGCAGCATTGCCTAGCAGCACAGTACAGCGCACCGAACAGTACCAAAAAAGTAAATTAAAATGTATAATGAAAATAATTACATTTTTTTATTTAAATTGTCATAATATTATTTTAAATTGTGCTCTAAAATTTGAAATTACATTTATATTTATTGAATTATCATAAAAATGTGTTACTATAGTGTTTGACAGAGCATAATGATCATAGTTTCCTTTTTATTGTTACTTCAAATTTCTTAACTTGTATTTTTAAAAATGAAACCTATTTCAAAAAAATATAAGTGTAAATGTCAATATGTATTTATATTTTTAATAATTATTGCACAAATATTTTGTCAAAGCTATCATAAATATTTTAATAAACTATAAAATTGTGTAATTTTTCCCTCATTGTTAATAACAATAAAAGAACAATTTGTTTATGTATCCAGGATCAAATAATCTATGAATCAATATCCTTCTAGACTTTTATTGGATTTATGTAGTTTATCTTTTTGGACTACTGAAATATTCAGAATTATTTGAACTAATAAATCAATATTTACTTTATTGCCAAGTTTTATCATCCGGTAAATGTAAAACCAGCAAAATAATGCTAAAGATGCACACAAAGGAATAATTTAGGGCCAAATCACAGCAATGCTATCATAATGTGCTGCAAAGTACAATTATTATACGGACAATTAATTTATTATATTTTTCTACATTTTTGCCCTGACCATGTAATTACATCTTTACTTAGTTGAAGGAAATTATTTTGCTGAAACTTTGATATTTAATTTTTTTAGTATTCTACATAATAATTTCCAAAACTATCATAAATTATAATACATATTTTGTTTGTGAAACCTTCACTTCAATATATATATATATGTCTGTGTCTGTGTATATATGTACATACATATGAAATGATTATACATACCAGGAAATCATCAAGAAAGCTCTCTCTTATCAAGAGTTAAGTGTGTGTTTTAGTATTAATTTGAATTAAAATCATTTTTCTGGATCATATTTTTTCTACTTTTTCTTCCTTTCAATGAAATTGGATATTCTTTTCCATCCTTTGCTTCTTTTTCTCATAATCTATCGAAAAGAATGAAATTTTTGACTAGAATTATTTTAATAGCTTTACTTTTTGATTTTGAATGCCTTATGTGTATATATATTAATTCTAGTATTCTCATGGATAAAAGATGAATTCATAGTATTATTTCTGGGAGCTTCTATGTAATAAAAATATAATAGCTAAATATTTGAAAAAGAAGAAACTCTGAAGAAAGTTCTTGCTATTGTACTCCAAGCGTCAGCCATTTAGCTATTATATTTTTATTACATGGAATCTCCTAGAAATAATACTATGAATATATATATATGTACATATCACAATGTTTATCTTATATAACATAATTCACAAATGAAAATTCATAACTCCAATTTTGGCTTAACCAACAAACATACTTTTATATATATAAAACAATGTTTTATTGTATATTGCTAAATGCTTTTTGTTTTTTAAAATTTTTTATTCATTCTTCATATATAATAAAAAAAAAATTAAAAGTAATCAATTTAAAACAAAATTTATAGTAAAAAAAAAAAAGTATATTTTCACAGTAAAAAGCAATATAATGTTCATAACTTAACACATACATCAAGTCAACAATATATTAGCACAAATTTCACAAACTGTCACTATTAATAAAAAAGCAAATATATGGACAGCATTTACATGTATAAATAAATATACACTCTTACTCATTTACTTCCCAAACTAAATGTGTCACTTTATTTAAAAACAAATTAAAGTATTAATACAAATAATAATATAAATTTGTTAGTGAAATAAAAATATTTCCATGTTTAAATTCAATTTTAGAAAATATTTTATGGTAGTTATAGAAATAATAGTTTTTTCATCATTTTTTTAGTGTCAAAATTCACACAAAGTTGTAAAGTAGCTACTTACTACATACATATTTCTGGTCAAATAGAAGTACACCCGGGTCTCATTTTATGCGGATTCATTTAATGCGAAGTTATGCGATTCATGTTTCTTCTTAATATCTTTGTATGCAGTTTTCTTTTATGCAATAAAAATTATTAGATCAGAAGTTGAGCTCCGATAATGCACTATTATTGTAAATATTATAAATTTCACTCAATCATGTCATATTTAAAGTAATAGCGCATTATCGGAGTTCGACTTCCATCTAATAATTTCAATATTTTCAGTGCTTTATAATAGTACTGTAATAGATTTTATGCAATAAAGAAGTTCATAATTCACTTAAAATCAGAATTTTCCCAATTTATATATCCACATTAAATTTTTCAAGACTATAATATAAATCTGTTCGAACGTTATAGATGAAAAATACTATGTATGTTGATGTTTTTGTATTTTAAATCACGTTCTATTTTTTGCTTTTTAAAAAAAGAGTATGTAATCAATTAATCATTTAGTGTCTGCAAGTTTATTTTTAAAAGGTGAGTAACAGCGGTATGCACAATTAAATTTGACAATTAAAATCTGATTTTTAATTGTAATTAACAATTTAAAAATTATGTAATGTGATCTGAAATTAAGGTGATGTGAAACGATGAAATTTGATTTTTAAACGGAATTGAAAATTAAAGACAAAATAAGAATTTAATTTTTAATTGTTAGTTTTAATTAAATTTTGCCCAACAATGGTGAGTCAGTGAATTTTATTATGTTAGTCTAAGTTCTTATTTTTATTTTAAACTTTTAGTTTACTCTAATAGAGAGAAAAAAACACCCAAGAAAATGAATTTCTTTGGAAACAAAAATTTCAATCTTAGATCGCTTAGTGAAATGTGAAGGATCAACAGTAATTGGAAAACATTTTAGTTGTATTTCCTCTTGACTTCATTTAAGGAAAAGCGACAGTACTTCACATCACGTCACATCATGATGAATCTGATGTCTCAAATAGCGATAATAATTAAAATACCGTACATGTATGGAAAAAATGTAAATTGCGCGTAAAAATATATTGTTTTGAATAAAATTAAATACTGTAGTTAATAAAAAAAGTAAAAAAAGTTCGTCTTGTATCAATTTTTTTTTTAAATTTGAAATTTTTTATTAGTCATATTTTATTTTTTTTATTTTTTATGCGAATTTTAAAGCAATTTTACATTGTTGCTTTCCTTTTATATGATTTTTGGAAAATTACAGTATGTATCCCCCATTTTTCAAGGTAAGGTAAGTCTATTTTTGTATGATTTTTTTTTGTGCGCACTTTCTGAGGAACCTATCTACCGCATAAAACGAGACCCAGATGTATTTCCATATTTCAATTCAGATTTAGGTGAATATCTTTGAAGGTTGTAACTCTAAATGATAGTTTATCGATTAATATTGTTCCGAACCTATTCGCAAAAAAATTTAGTTATATAATAAATATGGTTGATTTAAGATGTTAGTCAGCTTTCCATTGCCTGCTTCTCCAAGATTGTATTAGCTTTATGATCATTAATTCTATTGTTTTTCAATTTTCATTTAGTAGGTTTAAAGAACATCTAAATCTATCATTAAAATCTTAGCAGTTTATGTTATAGTAAGTATCTGTAAAGTATTAACATTATCTAGAAGGCTATCAATACTTATACAGTATTGATTCTTCATATTATTTCAGATTTTTTGCTATAAGATAGGTGACTTTTTCTGAATTATTAAAAATGCATTTTTGTGGACTTTTTTTTGCAAATGATCATTTTTAAAATCAATAATAAATTAATCCTAATATCATTAAAATATAAAAAAAAACAATAATAAATTAATCCAATACTTTTAAAGATTTAAATAGGATTTGAAAATTAAGTTTTAATTTTTAATGAGGGCAATTACTTTTATTTTTCTTGATCTTAATACTATTTTTAAATTTGTTGTCCTTCCGTATAAAAGTATACAACTGATATCCGAATATAACTCGAAAATTTTAAAAAGCAGGTATTATTAATTTGGATAAGCCTTCAATGATAGAAACTAATGTCATCGTATATAATGTAACAGGGCAGTTGTATATTCTGATATGTATATAATATGCTGTGTTCATTCATATTTATTTATTGGTCCGCGAAATTTTTATCATCATCCGTAAAAAAAAATGTATACTGTAAAGGTCATAGAAACCTTATATAAGGGAAGAAATCAAAAGGATTTTAATGGGAGAAATTATAAAATAAAAATCAATAAATGAATAACTGAAATATAAAGAAAAGCAAAGAATGTATCCACAAGTTTATTCTTAAATAACTCGTGTGTATACATCGCTATTTATTATTGTTGTTGTTATTGCAATTGATGCTTTTACTTACAACGAAGCGTAGGAGTGTAAATTTCAAAAGTCAATTTCATGTTGTAAGTATCAAAGGAGGTGTTTTATATATATAAACTAAAACCTTAGTTGGCTATTAAATTTTGTGTTTTAATTATGGATACCATATAAAGGAATAACAAAATTGACTATCTCTTGACTAATTAAAATTAGCATAATATTTAATTAAATCTGGTCACTTACATAATTGTGATTTTGCATCATTGAATACTCTTAAAAAGTAAAACGTTGGAATTATAAAATTTTTTTTTTAAAAAAAAAGCAAATAGTTACTAAACTATTTATTTAAAATATTATATAGCAATGTTCATAGATCTTTATGTGTAAAACTTTTAAGAACCGCATACTTATTTGTCTTATTCTTTGTAATCTTTATAATTTAAGGCTTCTTTAACATTCGTTCAATTACGATGATTATTCTAAATTTTTTACTAAAATTAATAATAAAAATGAATAAATGTATTTCTTTATTTTCAGTCATTTACCATCTTTTCCTTTTTTTCTCCTAATAAATTTTAGTTACACTTATCTTTCCTTTTAAAAGCTTTTCTTCAAAATCCACAGACCCTGGCCAGAGATTTTATATGATCTAATCCTATTTTACAAACTTTGCTTGCTCGCTCCTGTGCATTGCTTTTCTATAAGAAAAAAAAAACTCTAAAGGTTATTTGTAGATGGCCAATGCTCTGTAATCCATTGGAGGCCTCTCTGAGGTAGAGGCCAGCTATTTATTGGGTTTAGTTAGAATAGCTTGGGGGCCAAGATGCATTGATTATGGTTAGAGTTTTAATTTGTGGTACTGCAGAACAGTTTCTGCAAAAGAGAAGATCATCGTAGCAGACAAAATTATTAAACTGTTTCAGCATGGAGGTCACAGCTTCACTAACAGGTTTTAAACATTTTATTTTATTTTTTTTCTAAATTAATGACTTGAACAAATACATTAGAAACATGAAAAAGCCAACGGATAAAAGCTATCAAACAAAACTCATTTATCTATTATAAAATACATAATCCAAATAAATTTTAAAAGTATCATTTTATTAAACTTAACAAATAGTTATTTGAATTTGAAACTGTTTGCCAATCAAAAATTTTAAATTTCATTAAACATCTTTTTTAAATAATACTCTGTAAATGTATGGGGGAGGGGAGATTATATATATATAATTGTATAAAGAATATTATATATATATATATTACATTCGTAACAATTAAATGGTATTCCTCACACTGTCACTAATAACTTTTTATGTCTAAATAGTTTTATAGATGGAAATCTGTCACTTTTTTTAAAAATACAATATTAGAGAAGCGCTGATATATATATATATGCACTTGTATGTGTTTATATTGAAAGAATAATTATAATTTATAAAACTTTGACAAAATTATTTGCAGAGAATCGATTAAACTCTCTAAAAATATTTTCTAAATATACAAAGCATTAGAAATCATTTTCAAAAATTACTACTGGAGAAAAAAAAATGTCCTTCTATATAATAAAAATATGCTATAATGTTGCAGTAGTGAGTAAAAAATAACTCTCTCTCGCATTATTAATATTAATGATGTAATAGATACTGCCCTTGCACTATCTGTTTTTATATTTCAAAAGCTGGTATTTGATAAATAGTGATTTCATGAGAAAATCTAATCACAAACAGTTTGTAGAGATAAACTTTTTTTTTAATTATTGATAATGACTCGTCACAAAAATTAAATGCTAAATGTGGTCATGGTGTTAAAAATGAATAGTCCTCTTTTTTTTGTTCTGAAATTAGTGAACCATTAGCACGATATTGTGTAGATCTCTAATGTGAGGGAATGTTCCATTTTGCAATAAAATGGATCAAATTAGCACAGCAAATGATCTGCAACATCTTTCAGTATCTTTTGAAAGAAACCAAATGAGTCACGAGTCTATCCAAAGTAGGTTTTTTTTCTTTCAAAAAAATAGAATGATTAATTAAAAAGCATCTCAATCATGATTTTGACAAATATAGAATAATTTATTGAAATGCATGAAGTATTTTCCATAGACCAATTACAATAGTTATCCTTTTCATGTGTGTTTAGCTGAAAATGAACTTTATAAATTTTCAATGTTAAATCATCATTCATCTACATACAAGAATTACTAGGGGCAAACATCACTGATTTTCATTATATGCTAAAGCATTAAATTGCCACATTAATTTTAATAAATAAATATTACTTTATGCAGAATTCTTTATACATTATATAGATCAAATTCCTTAATTTTCAAATAACATTAATGAAAACTAACTTTTTTTTTTTAATATCACTCCAAACTTGCTGATCTTCTCTCTCTCTTTTTAGAAAATATATTAGTATATCTGTTCATAATTTTTTTTAATTAATCATTGTAGCAGTATTTATTTTGTTTTCTATACGATTAATATCTTCTAAAAGGATTTTGAAAGTTTTACTTTATATGTATCAGTTGTGGCAATTTATTTTTATGAAAAGATTTAGATATTTTTATTCATAAATATTAAAATAATTTTGTACTTGCGATATTTGGACCCTTTTTTTAATGGAAATGATTTTTGGATGCTTTGGAGAATGTTTCTATAAAGTTTGGATTATATTTGTCGTTAGATATCTTTGCTGACAACTTTGATAATAAATACTTTGTGATCAGCATTTTACTATTTAAAAAAAAAAATCATGTACATATCTCTTTACTATAGACATGATTCTAAGTTGTATCTCAGTTGCCTGGCTTATTCAAGCACTGTTATCTAATGTTTTCAAATCACATGATGGTATTTGAAATCGAAATATTTGTTCATTGAAAAAGTAAATGTATATGTAACTTGTTCATTTTTACTTTTTATTAATTGTTCTGTTATTATGAAATATTCATTGCAAACTCCTCTTATATAAACTAACCAATTGCTAGTTAACTTAACTTCATTTTTAATGGGAATTTATTGAAGTAATTTCAGAATTTTTAAATTGATTAACTTGAATGGATTCACCTTTTTAAATTTGTTTTTACAAATTTAATGATTTTTTTTTTTTTTAAATCAAAAAATATTTGACAATATTAGAGTCTATGGCCAGTAATTAATTAACTTTAGCCTTTTCTAATTTTTATGTGAGAGAAAATATAATATTTGACAGAAAGTACAATGCTAAAAAAAAAAAAAAAAACTATTTTGTTACAAAGGAATCATTTTGGCCACAATGAATTAAATTATGGTTAATATCATAACTATTACATTTCTAGAATGAAAATTCTATATCTACATGTTTTTTTTCTTTTATGTTTGTTTTTTTTTGTTTGTTTTTTTTTTACATTATAGGAAAACCAAAGTATTTTAAAAAGTTATTCATCTGTAGCTAGTGTTTTCTAACTGGGTAAATGAATTAATCCATACTATGAAAAAAAAGTTTGCATTGTGTTTTGGAACAAAAATCTTTTCTGACATTAATGCTTTAAAGCAACAATCTCCAACAATCACATTTGTAGTTATATATATTTTACTTTCAGCTAACAAAAATCTTAAGCTGTGCACATATGAATGTTGAACAGAACTGCTAAGATGAATTACTTAATTGCCCAGAAGCATGATCAATTTTCAGATTTTTGAAAATGTCAAGGAAAGTTCAAATTATTCCGTTGTCATTTACTTGATTCTCAATTTTGAATTATATCTTAAATTCAAAGATTAACAATATTATAAATAATCTCACTTTGAATGAATTTATATCATGATTCATCTGCTGCATAATGGTTTAATATTTAGAAAAGATTTTTTTATTATGTATACAATATTTTTTGTTGTTGTTATTTGGCTCTTTTCAAAATAACTAAGATTTTTAGGAATATTCTTTTGTTTGTATACTTAAACAAAAAATTTTAATGAGCACTTTAAATTTTATGATAATATTTGTTTTGTGATTTAGAAATTTTTTTATTACATTGGCCATCTTTATAAATCAAGATAAGAGGAGTCAAATATTATAAAGTTTAATTATTTGCAATAGATGTTTAATTATTAAACAGAATATAAAATATTATCAGAATCTTAAAATGATTTAAAAGATAAATGAAATGAAAATTATATATCCAAGAAAAAAGTTAAAAAATGAGAAATTAAACATTTTACACAGTAATGGCGCAATGGAAAAAAATCAAATTATCAACTGGGCAAGGAGATTTAGTGAGTCGTTTAGAGAATGATTATTGTAATGTATGCCTTATGGGAAAGAATGATATGAGTTTCTTCATTCATGGATGAATGAATATAGTGGAATTGATAAGTGATGAACTGATAAAGCCATCTGCAGTACAAGGGTTATATATTTCCCCAAAACAAATAAATGTGGATGGAAGTTTTTCAAAAAAATTTAATATGGATAGCAATCATTCCTTCCTTGCATGAGAATTGTTTAATGGAAAAATATTGAGATACCACTGCAGTCATGGAAATTCAGAAGTCCATGAATTCTGATTTGCCTCTTAGCAAAGATTGTTCATGAGGTGCATGCATGGTGAAAGAAAATGTTCTGAATTTTATACTGGTAGATGTTTAGGATGTGGTGATATTAAAATGAGGAATGTGTTGGTGAAAGAAAAAAAATTTACTTATTTTTTTTAATAATACTGTTTTTATTAGTTTGTTTGTTTTTTTTATTAAGGACAATTGCAATATAAATCTTGTTGGTATATATTTGGTTGGATTTGTTACACATATTATAACAATCATTAGTAAATAATTTTCTTAATTAGAAAATATACCCATTTGATACATTAGTTATTATTATGACAAATTAATTTCATGATCAGAGCAAGAAGCTCATCATTCAAACTTAGTCTATAATTATTGTATACTAGTTTTATATCAGAATAACTGGCTCTTCATTTAATGACTTAGCCAGTGATCATTGTGCAGTCCATATTTTGATTGACAGTGATCATTTGTTATTCTCCATCTAACTGAACCATTTTTTAATCTTGAATTAATTTTTAATTAGCATGCATGAGGATTTGTTCTTCATCCGGTGACCTAAGTTGCCTCCAATTGTCCTCAAAAAGCTTTTCCAGCGTTAATAAGTGATCCCTAAACATAGTCCTTTGAATAAATTTTTTACACACCTTCCATGGTTCTTTACTTCCTCATTTAAAAACGAAAAAATTCCTCATTAACCACATGGCATGAAGCAGGAACCTTCCCATTCATTTTGCAGCAAAGGCACCACTCTTTATAGCATCCCTGATTCTTAGAATTTTCATGTTAGCTGGCAGTACTCTGGTTATGATATTTTGTCTAGCAGGACTCAAAAATGGGCAAGCAGTAAAAATGTTTAATAGTTTCATCCGCCACTTTACATTTGCTATATAGTGGTTTTATTTTTGAGAAATTTCTATGATTTACCAAAAAAATGATTGGTTGGCAAGGCTTTCAAATTAAATTTTATGATAAAGTCAATATGTTTGATTTCCAAGTAGTTAATTCAGTAATGTTTGTGTGCATGTATTTGTAAACTTGCCAGTAAGTGTTAGTGTTGTCAATAATTGATGCCGTAACTTTGAAGAATTTGTTGGCATATGCTAGCAGCTCCATGACCCACTTACTTTTTATGGGTGGTGGTGTGTCAGAAGGTTCAATCTCATCCTGTACTGAATCCACTGGCAATCTTGGATTCATTTCCTTAAGCATTGATAGGGATTTTTGGATGAAGAAGGTGTTGAGATCATGCAACCCGAGCCCATTCAGGTCTTTCGGTCTCTGCATCTTGGCAAAACTGGTTGTTACTGTTTTTCTCTTCCACAAGATGCGTGTGCAGACTGAGTTTATTGCATTCTGAAAGGACCTGGTTGGTTTAAGAAGTGGCATGAAGTAATTAATTCATAGAAGCACCAACATGTTAATCAATGCTGCCTTACCCAGGAGTCCCTGAGAGAGCACTTGCAACCTTTTGGGTTTTTTCTAGAATGCTGTTTTGCAGTGCTCTTCTCATAGCCGACCTGGACAACACTGGAAAATCCAAGAAAGTTTTGTGGTTTCCCCGAGAATCTTGAAGAAATTGCTGTCACCCGATGGATCTTCCAGGTAGCAGATTTCTCAGAGTTTATTCTTAGCCCATATCTCAGTGTATTCATCCAGCAGTTTATATAGTTTGGGCAAGTATTTATGCAAGGGGAGGAAGACTGTAATGTCATCAACATATGATATGTGATGAACCTCCTCCCCTAGCATTGGGACAAATACTCCAGGAAGATGTTTCTCAATAGCTGTTAATAGATGGTTTACGTAAGCTATGAAACACAAGGTGCTAACAGGTGACCCCTGGGAGATTGATAGATGTGGTTTAAACCCTGGGGTCAAAGAGCCATCCAATGATGTATATATTGATCTATTTAGCAGCAGATTTGCTATGATTCTGATGTAGACTTTGGGTACCCCAAAGTGCTCCAAAATTGTGAATAATTTTGCAGGCACCATGGAGTCAAATGCTGCAAAGTCCACCTGCACCACAATAGATCCTGATGTCTTTTTAGTCCTTATATACTCCACCAATAAGGCAAATTTCCTTACTGCCTCAATGGTGGATGATCGCTTGTGGGCAATTTGGTGCAAGGAAATTTAATTGAGCAGCTGCTGTTGGACCTTATCCTTAACAACTGATTCAAGTTAATTGTTGTTGATAAACTGTTTTTATTAGTTAGTAATTGTTGATATTCATTGACTGAGTAGTGTAAATTTGCTCAGTTTTATCATTTAATATATATTTTTAAAAAGGATGTCCCTTACATTTAAATTTATTGGAGTTTGACTTGATTCTTTTTCAACAGAATTAACTATCTTTAATAATGAAGTTTTATTTCATTTTAGTAGTTATAGTAGTTATATATATATATATATATAGTATGTTGCCAATAGGATGATGACCCCTAGAAAATATGACGTCCCTAAATTAGGCAATACTTTTATCTAGGTACAATTTGATATTCTTAATTATTTCTAAACTATGTTTAATTAATATTAGCAATTATGAAACCCATTTATTCCATTAACAATATTACTTACCCTTTAACATTAAACAAATGCTGAAATGGCATAAGAATACTAAAACACTTTTTCTTATTAAGTATCTAAATATTCCTATGACTTACAATAATATTTAAATAAATATAATAAAACATCTATAATTATTAAATCTAAGTTAATGTAATTGATAAGTTATATTGTCATTTTCTTGTATATTGATCTTATATTATTACTTTTATAGGATTATAATTAATAGTAATATACTAAGGAGATTTCTGGATTATCATTGATTTTAAATTAGCTATTCATTCCACCTATAAGATATCAAGAGGGATTTTTCTTAACTCTATACATAATGTATCAATTAAGATAAGACTTATAACCTTAATCTGTAATTAAACTTATATTACTACTTTATATTTATGTTCTTTACATTTAACAATAACTAACTATTGTTATCTAAATTGTAATCATAATTTTATATTTATGTTCTTTACATTTAACAATAACTAACTATTTTTATCTAAATTGTAATCATAATTTATAACTTTAAATAATAACTAATCCATACTCTGATTTCCTAGAAATAAATATACTTTAATAAATTCACAATATATATTTATAAATTACTTATGTGATCATAGGCAGTTTGCAATAATTTAAGATCCCATTTGGGAAATATTTTCCCAGATAGTTGTTATACCATATCTTGTACTGAATTAATTTATCCTCCAAATCTCAAAGTTTATGTTTTGGTTAATGTGTATATTACAATTCATGCTCTCTGATGATGGTGTAGTGATGATGATCCCAACAAAAGAAATGCAACTCTAAATACTTACTTTAACTTTTAAAACATTAATTTTAATAATATTATTTACAACATTTTGTAACAATTATTTTAAACTAACAATTATTTTAAACTACCAAGTAACTTAATAAATAACAATATTAATAACATTATATAACAATATAATACAGTAAAATTTGAACATTTCTATTCCCCTTAATTACCATGAGATACTTAAAATATAAAAAAAAGACTCCCTATTCATACAATATAGTAGTGTTATGATATTTAACTTTATTTCTTATATCACAAAATCATACATATTTATTAAATAATCAATTTCTTTTTTATGGATTTGATTTACACTCATTACCCCTTATAGATTATGCTACAAAATATAAGATTTAAAATATGAATTATTGTTTTATGTCTTAACTAAAATAATCTCATTATAATATTATCAAATATTACATATTTATCTGTTTATATTTGATGATATTTAGCATTCAGTCTTTCTTTTACTTTTTACTCAGAAGAAATTAATACAATATTTATGAAAGCATTAATTTGTTTTCTGATCTCGCACTCAATTGTCCTATGGTTTTATTATCAAACCTTATAATAAAATACAGCACATGAAATTTTTTAGACTGTATCCTCTTGAACTAACTTCAACTTACAATTTATGATACCAGACTAAATGTTGATAGAACACTCTTTGGCATATTCTAAAATTTAAAAAAATTATTATCTTCATTTTATCTAAACAACCCAGATTTTAACTTCCTGTTTCCAATCTATACCTGTTTCATACATTTCATATAAATGGTAGCCTATAATGAATTACAAATTAGAATTAGTTATAACTCTATTACAATTATATTAAATTATTAATAATTAAACAAAAGATCAAAATTTAAATATCTTCATTTCTCATTTCAATATTATATTCGGACACAGATATATCCCCTTATATAACTATTTTTATAGGTATATTTCACTAGTTCATACCCATTTATTTTAATTATATACAGTCTTTAATAAAATAAAAACTTTAAACAATTAATTGCATAGATAAAGGAATCAAATTAATTATTAATTTCCTTAGCTATTTATTTATCCTCCATATTGATAACGATTATTTTAAAGTATAAAATTAACTATATATAAATATTATGCTACAAGTTTTTTTTTTTTTTTAAATACAAGTTCATATATAAAAAAAATACTTTAACTTTTAATGGTATTCAATCATTCCAAATGCTTCAGACTATTTAAGCACCAACATTACTCTCACTTCTGCTCTTTTTCTTCTCATAAGAAAATTATAAACTTATACAATTCTAATGTAAGCAGATTATTGACAATTTCTAGGAGTTTTTCTTCTTTTTTTTTTCCATGACAATCAAAGATTATTTTGAACTTTCGCACTGTATACTTTTAGTGTTTATTATGATATCCATATTCACCAGTCTAATACTATGCTTCAGTTCTCTCATTATTTTTTATATACTCTTTGTCAAGGTTGTCATTTCAAATAAAGTATTTACAACTCTTTAAATATAGACAAACATTATCTTCAATATACATTTTATATTCTCCAATAAGTTAATGTTTATTCCATTAATTTATTACATTCTTTCTATTCCCTCACATATTTATTTTTTATTAGTTGTCTTCAGTAATTATTTAATTTTTTACATATATCTTATTTTTTATTGACAATTTTAATAAATAATTCTTTCATTTTTCGAGCAGATCACTATGATAAATATAATCTTCATTTAACATTTTCTTTTTACATTTAGCTTGTATTACATCCATACATCCTTCTAACTTTTAATCCTTCATTTACCATATATATATATATATATATATATATGCCATATAAATGAATATATATATATATATATATATATATATATATATTGTACCCTTACTTCTTGATATATAAAATAGTTTAAAATACAACTAGCTCAGTTACATTATTATGCTTCATTAAAATTTGCATATCTATCTTTAATATACTTTTATATTATCATATCTTAATTAAATTTATTATCAATCATCAAAATCAATATAGTTCTAGATTATACTAATTAAATAAGTATTTATAAAATTATGAGACTGCGAAGTAAAGTTACAAAGTAATAAGCAGATTTACACTGAGTCAATATCTCCCAAGATACTGTCTCAATGGCATAAGAATACTACCACTACCTTATCACCTTACCACTACATCTATAGCATTCTTATGGCTTTTAAATGAAATAAATTATCTTTAATAATACTAAAATAATTCCTAACTTTTAACTTAAAATATAATTAAATAATCTCAGGTTCTTCTAAGCTGTTTTAAAATAATAATAACTCATGTAAATAAGTATGATGTGGGATTTTATATCAAACTTAAATACACCTAACTTATTTTAATAATAATAATAAATAATAATCTTAAAGTGTAATTTAATCTCATCTATTTCTATGATATAATCAATCACTAAATAAATAAATAATTATATGTAGATCTTTTATTTCATATGGTATCTTCATTTTAAAATAGATCAAAATCTTATACTTAATAATCTGTGGCAATAAACAATATTGTATTCTTATAATGTGTATTATAATCATCTTATGACCATTGCAATATTTTATGTTCATGTCAATCAATTCTTATAAAATAATGTTAAGCAAATATGGTATTCAATTCTAAGTAATAATAACAAATTCAATTTTGTGCAAATATTATGTTTATTTCAAATCATCTGATGTCAAAATGCTGAGGTGAAAAATAATGAAACTCGACACACTTTTAAAACAAATTAACAAATTTATTTACAATAACTTCAAATAAAATTTATTTACACTATTTACAGTTTATAACTTATGACAACAAATAAAATAAAAATAAGAAATACAAATATAAGAGGCTTACACTGTTATTAACTTATGTACTTAATAAGCAATTACACATTCCTTCAAATGCTATATTAATAATATTACAGTGTGTTTTTCTTAAACTTAGATTTTTAAAATAACTAGTAATGTACTTTAATTACTACAAATAACAATACATGTCAAGACTATTTATGTAGCATGTGTACATAATGTAGCTTTACCTATTAAATAACTACATTAATTAAATATCATTTATAATGTATTATCATGTATTCACTTTATTACTAGCATTGCTTAATATCTGTATATAAAATCAATATCTCTTTATAATGTAAAACAAATGATTGGCTATAATTATATTCCACCTAATGTAATTCCTGTTATATGTTTTATAAAATATGCATTCTATATCTGTATTATTCAAACATTAATATTTAAATCATTTATCAATTTTAAATTCATAAAACATTACATTAGATAAATTTTATGATTCCTTTCTGTGTAAAATCATTATTTTACCCTATGTGCTTTACTAACCTTTCTAATAAATTTCTATCTATAA
The DNA here is from genome assembly GCA_028023455.1 of Epiperipatus broadwayi. Lineage (NCBI taxonomy): Eukaryota > Metazoa > Onychophora > Udeonychophora > Euonychophora > Peripatidae > Epiperipatus > Epiperipatus broadwayi. Next base: position 486,369 of record JAQFVV010000317.1, read on the forward strand.
AACATATTCTAAACTCATTTAAAACATTTTCCGGAAAACAAATATCAACTTCAAATAAAATATTCATTATCCAAATTACTCATACTATATTGTCTATACTTAGTAAACTTTTCAATCTAAATATAGGCTTCTACTCATAACGTAACTTAACTTATTCAATAAACAAAATACACAAAAATATAGACTTTTAAAATCCTTTTCTAAATTGCAAAAATAAAATAATTACTTAGATAAATAATAAACATCATTTTAATACTAAGCATAAATAAAAATATCAAAATTATTTACGAAAGAATCATATAATTATTTCTAAGCTTTTACGTAATGTTGTATCATGTTTATATTATAAATTAAAAATTATGCATATTTTAATAAAGTTTGTTGTCAATATAATGTATGTGTTTTCATAATATATTTATCCATTCATTCTACAACAACATAATATTCAGTTGATCTAAAGAAAAACATATTAAATTCATTAAAAATCATTATACAATATTTTTTACCATAATAATAATATTGTCCATTCTGCTATCCAGTATTCTTCGGAATTTGCAGCTTCATAAAATAAAAATCATTCACATTTTCACTCATAAACATTCATTAGAATATTCCGTGTTATATTAATTATAAAAATAAGTTTATGTAATTAATTATTATATTATTTTTAAGTTACTATTTAATAAATGTACCTAACCTACTTTTTAAGAGTTTAATAATATTTAAATTTTATGTTAAATAAATAAAATAAAATTCATATTACATAGTCCAGCGTCGATTTTTGTTCTACCATAAAAGTTCTAACAAATATCCTCCGTATAAAGTCAATAAAACACTATTTCCTGTTCCGTTGTATCACGTGTTTCTTGAAAGTTTATAATAAAAAAATGATAACGTTCTTTTTTTAAAAATAAAAATAAGTTCCCCAAGAAAACAAAATAAAATTAAAAATAGTTTATAAGTTCTTTGGATCCAATTCTTCATCAGATTATTATTTGAAAGTTATTATTTCAACTTAGTTTATAATTGATAAAATTGTCATTTAATTATTTTTCAATTAACTTGGTTTGGCTTGGCTTAGTTTAACTTGATTTGGATATCCATGTATTACTTGCGCATTTGTAAATACCATATTCCGGTAAGAATTAATTTTTCCATCTATAACGTCCAGCGTTTAGATAACTTTAATAAAATAATTTTATTATATTACGATTTTTTAAAATACTTATACTTATAATATATTTGCCTTTTCAAATTATCAATCTCTAGTCTTTTAAGCATAAAGACTTAACAAGGCAAGTATTTATTTAAAATTACTACTGCATCTTATATCTTTCCTTAAGATACATATTTTACTTCTATAATTTGTCAAAATACTTTCTTTTACAGAAATATTTATATTTCTTTAAAATATCTATTAGTAATAGACAATAGTAATTTAACTTTTGAAAACTATTTTTAGTCCAAAATACTACTTTTCTCCATCTTGTAGTTTTATGTACTAATCCAGCGTCTGTTACTTCTATAGCATAAAGTTTCTGATATATTTCTCCGATACGTGATGTTTCCATTGATTATTTGTACGTAAATTGAGTTTCGATATTGAGAAGATGATAGGGAATTATTAAGATATCTACTGCATATTCATTACTTTAAAAATATAAAATTATATACAATAACACTCTTATGATTTTACAACTGATTTTAAGAGCGTTTATAAATTTACTTAGCTATTTTTTTAATAGCACAAACGACTTAGAAGTTTTATTGTAGAGAGACCCCCTCAACAATTGAATCCAGCTTATATACTGCCAGAAACTCCTTATCTGATTGGTATGATTAAACAATCAAACTTTGCTTATTTACATATTTACCAACACAATATTAAAAATAAATAATGACTTATTTAATATTTGATATTTTATCAAATTCTTTCAAAACAATATTTATCGTTTATTTAAATCTATTAAACATTCTTTTGAAATATTATTTCTCACTTGATTTAAATCTTAACTTTTATAAGATCATTTAAAATAAACTAAATCTTTTTAAATACGTTATATTTTTAAGACAATATTTTTTAAAATCAAATTTAATATTTTACATTAATATCTTTATTTTTATCTCGTGATAACTCACGTATTATTTATAAATTTTACAACATGATTTTTTGTAAAATAATTATGCAACTTTATTAGACAACTTCCACGCATGTGTGTATAACATCTGTTCTTTATAACACAAGAACGCTTGTCTAAAAATAAACTTAACAATTGCTTTTTTAAAATAAATATTTATTTTTAAAATAAATAAGATATTATATCAGATTTTAAAATAATTATTTGATATGATTAAAATCAAATATTAATCTCAATTTAAGTACTTATAATTTAAAATATTTTTATTCACTTTTAACATATATTTCAAATTAAATAAATATCTTTGTCTAATTTTAACTTGTCTTTTAAATACTTTAGCTTCAAACATTTGTTATTAAATTTATTAATGCAGTATTACATCATAATCATCATCATTTTAAATATCTTCTCAATACCAACACAATTCACATATCAAATACTCATAGATTGCTTTAATTAAACTTATGGTAACATTACCACAAGCAAAGTCAACATCACACTTTTAAAATACTTCTTAAATTTAAAATTTTCTACTAAATTAGCACAAAACTTAAATGGTGACCCATATAAAAGGGCACATATTCCCCTCCTTCGGATAAAATTTTAAATTTAACATCCATTCTTTATTATCTTCAATCCACATTTATCAATTTTATCTTTCTTATCATTTAAATATCATAACACATTACTTTATCACAAAGTTTCATAAAGCATTGAAATATCATCTCAAATTTCACTAAGAAAACACTTTTAAATAAACTACAATGACTTCTTTACTTCATAAATTAAGTTTCACTTCTCTTTCCTTATCTCTTAATTAGGTTACTTTCATTTCCCTAATATTTCTACAAATATCAAGTATTTAAATTCTCTTAAATACACCTTTACATAAGCTACTAAAAATACATATTACTATAGTTAATACTATATTTTAAATTACTCTATGTATTTTATTTATAACTTATTGCTAATTTCATTAGCAATCTTATAGATTATTATTCAGCAAATCTATATATTTCTCTTTTAAAATGATTAACTTCATCTTTTAAGATTGATCACTTTCATGATCACTACCTTAATACAAATTAATCTTTTATAAGATTTAATTATATATACTTTAAACATATGAGTTTTATACTCTTTAACTCTATTATTTAACTTCTTGTTTAAAATATATTTACTTCAATAGCTAATTCCATTTCTACTTAGTCATTATGACAAAACTTATTTCTTCTTAAAATATCATTTACATATTTTGTAAATTTCTTCAACTAAAACTTTATTCACTATGCTAATTTATTATATAATAAATTATTTCTTTATGTCAAGCATTATATTTAAACATGACATTAAAATATTTATACATATTATTTTAAAATTACAACTCACATCTCAGATGGAAATGGAATTAGGCTCCTTGCATTATAAGTTCCCTTTTCCCCATCTGGTGTGGTTAACATAAACGCATTCTCTCCTACTTTGCAGGATATTCTATATGGACCTTCATATAGACTAAGAAATTTTTTAAATTGATTTCTTTGTAGGTTGCTAACATAGAAATATCTTAGGTTTGTTTTACAAAAAAAAATACTAATATAATATAATGCCATAATACATTATCAAATACACATCTTCTTTGAGAATTACCTATCTTAATTTTTTTAAATATATTCTTCTCTAAATCTAAACTTTAATTCTCTTTTTTAATTCAACTTTTTACTACCAGTTTTATTATCTGGTCTCTTCAAAATGGTAGTTATACCACTTGTAGAAGGCTGATTTTGCAAATCATCACTTCTATCTCTATTTGTATTATACTGTACAGTTTTCTTAACATATGGAGACATTCTATTTCTACCTTTATAACTAAAACTTCTCTTAAAGCCTCCAGGAGATTTTAATCCAGTATTAATACTAAGACTTGCTAATGGGTAATTATTTTTATCCCTATTTACCCTAAACTTATTATCAATAGATAACTCTGCTACTTCCAGAGCATCTAATATTTCGGAGACTTCCTCAATTGTCCCACGGTCAGCAGCTATTAACAACTGTTCCACATGCTTTGGTAAGTTGTGTCTAACTATTCTGACAATTTGTCCCTCCGATAATGGACAAGCAGTCAAAGTCTTCAAACGAACGGCTTGACTTCGGAAAAAACTGGTGTAGCTGCCTTTGCTAACTTGGTACTTATCTTGGGTAATTTGATACCGAATGCAATCCTGTTTGTCGGAGTTCCAGAAGCTCCCGACAATAAAACATTTGAAATCACCATACGTCATGGGTTTCTCGAACAGAGATTGCCACCAATCTTTAGCTACTCCGTATAAATGATTGCTACACACGGCTACTTTCTCCTTTTCAGACAAAGAACATATCGAAAACAATTCATCTAGATTGTTTAGAAACTCCGAGGGGTTTTCCATGTATTCCCCTTTAAATGGTTTAACTTTCATAAACCTTAAGGCCATAGAATTATTTGAACTACCCTCATGACTAATTACTTCTCTAGTTGGTCTATTGTCAATTTCCTTCACAAGAGTATTGTCTGACTGATTATTATTATTACTACTTGGCTTAATTAACTCTATATTATTCATTTGTGAAGAATCAACATAGTCAACATATGCTTTACTACTTATTTTTCCGGTAAACATTTCTGCCTTGGCATTACATATACTTTTCATTTCCATTTGATCATATACTTGCTGAAATTTTCCTTCTAAGTCCATCTGTTCAAGCACTTGCTTCACATACCCTTTTTGCTCTTTTCTGAACTCATCTAGATTCTTGTCTAAAATTTCTTTATAACTGTTATTACTTTGTTCTATCATTCCTGCATGATCCTTTATATCCTTCTGAATACGTTTTATATTTTCTCCAACTTTCGATCGATATTTATTTTCATCGACCTTTTTAACATCTATACTCTTAAATTTCTCTACTAATTCCTGCTCTATTTCATTTTTTATGTCCCTTTTTGTCTGAATTATAGCACTCTTAACATCTTTGATATCTTCATTAAGATTACTCACTTGGTTTTTAACATCACCAATTTCAACATTAACTTTATATTTATAATCCTCAATTTTTAAGGTTAAATTATTATTATTAATTTTACATTGATCAATAGATTCAGCTATTTGATCTCTTAGTCCTTTAATTGTGTTTTCTGAAAACTCATGAAATTTACTTTCTAGCCTTTCTTGATTTCTATCATCAACTTTTAGTATTTCTAATTTTAAAGACTCAATTACTTCTTCATTCTTATCAAATCTTATATCTATATTATCCATTTTTATATTTATATTTTTTATCTCATTCCTAATAGAATTATTATCTTCTTTTAAAGAATCTAATTTAAGACTATTTTTATAACTCTCCTCTTTCATTTCTTTCATATCTTCTTTTAAAGATTTACTCTCCTCTTTCATTTCTTCTTTTAAAGAATCTAATTTAATATTATTATCTTCTTTCATTTCTTTCATATCTTCTTTTAAAGATTTATATCTCATTTTTTCATTTCTTCTTTTAAAGACTTATTATCCTTTCATAGAATTAATAATACTTTGACATCATTAATTTTAAAATGTTTCATCAAAATCAGACTATTGAAAAGTTCTCTACATCTTTCTCAGTTTTCACTACTTCTTTTTCTACAGTTTTAAAAATTATCTCTTCCTCCTCCTCTATTTCACTATCCATATTTTGAGTATTTTCTAATACTATTTCTGAATTTGCTGATTTTTCTATTTCTTTGCTCTCCACACAACTATTATCTTCTACAACAAAATTTGACATTTCAACTTCTAAATCTTTATCCCAATTATTCATTTTTATATTTTTTTAAAATTCAATCCTAACAATATGCAGTACTTATTATTTTATACTTTTTTAAAATACAATTCCCCATCAACCTTCCCATCTCCACTCAACTCACTTTTACAACTAATCATATAATAGTATCCTCAAAAACTCTACATTACTTACTATTAAATAATTATATAAATTTCAATAACAAAATTGTGTCATATCATTTATTTTTACACCTATGACCCACAGACAATTTGCACATAATATATAATATTAAATATCCATTTAAAATATTTCAAGAATTGATATGGTCATATTATAATATAATTATTTGCCACATTTCTATAATTTATTGTTTTATTAACTTAAAATCAACATAGTATTTAACTTCAAAGAATAATCATATTACAGATACCACATGAAAATATAATACTCTACTAATAAAATTTTTATTTTAATTTTATTTTAATTTTATAATCAACATCTAATCAATTATAAATATTATTATAAAATACTAATTATACTTATCACTTTATTCTCCTAACATATACTAATCCTAAAATTATATATCTTAATCCTTAATTAAATATTTAGCCTAAAACGTTGTGGCCAAAAACTTTCTTGACCACCTATCGGGCTGATAAAATTGTAACTTTAACATATCAAACCGATAACGTTTGAACATCTAAATCCTACTTAAACATATCATGCCAATAACGTTGAGCGCCAAAATCTTCCTACCCTTTGTACCCTTACTTCTTGATATATAAAATAGTTTAAAATACAACTAGCTCAGTTACATTATTATGCTTAATTAAAATTTGCATATCTATCTTTAATATACTTTTATATTATCATATCTTAATTAAATTTATTATCAATCATCAAAATCAATATAGTTCTAGATTATATTAATTAAATAAGTATTTATAAAATTATGAGACTGCGAAGTAAAGTTACAAAGTAATAAGCAGATTTACACTGAGTCAATATCTCCCAAGATACTGTCTCAATGGCATAAGAATACTACCCCTACCTTATCACCTTACCACTACATCTATAGCATTCTTATGGCTTTTAAATGAAATAAATTATCTTTAATAATACTAAAATAATTCCTAACTTTTAACTTAAAATATAATTAAATAATCTCAGGTTCTTCTAAGCTGTTTTAAAATAATAATAACTCATGTAAATAAGTATGATGTGGGATTTTATATCAAACTTAAATACACCTAACTTATTTTAATAATAATAATAAATAATAATCTTAAAGTGTAATTTAATCTCATCTATTTCTATGATATAATCAATCATTAAATAAATAAACAATTATATGTATATCTTTTATTTCATATGGTATCTTCATTTTAAAATAGATCAAAATCTTATACTTAATAATCTGTGGCAATAAACAATATTGTATTCTTATAATGTGCATTATAATCATCTTATGACCATTGTAATATTTTATGTTCATGTCAATCAATTCTTATAAAATAATGTTAAGCAAATATGGTATTCAATTCTAAGTAATAATAACAAATTCAATTTTGTGCAAATATTATGTTTATTTCAAATCATCTGATGTCAAAATGCTGAGGTGAAAAATAATGAAACTCGACACACTTTTAAAACAAATTAACAAATTTATTTACAATAACTTCAAATAAAATTTATTTACACTATTTACAGTTTATAACTTATGACAACAAATAAAATAAAAATAAGAAATACAAATATAAGAGGCTTACACTGTTATTAACTTATGTACTTAATAAGCAATTACACATTCCTTCAAATGCTATATTAATAATATTACAGTGTGTTTTTCTTAAAACTTAGATTTTTAAAATAACTAGTAATGTACTTTAATTACTACAAATAACAATACATGTCAAGACTATTTATGTAGCATGTGTACATAATGTAGCTCTACTAATTAAATAACTACATTAATTAAATATCATTTATAATGTATTATCATGTATTCACTTTATTACTAGCATTGCTTAATATCTGTATATAAAATCAATATCTCTTTATAATGTAAAACAAATGATTGGCTATAATTATATTCCACCTAATGTAATTCCTGTTATATGTTTTATAAAATATGCATTCTATATCTGTATTATTCAAACATTAATATTTAAATCATTTATCAATTTTAAATTCATAAAACATTACATTAGATAAATTTTATGATTCCTTTCTGTGTAAAATCATTATTTTACCCTATGTGCTTTACTAACCTTTCTAATAAATTTCTATCTATAAAACATATTCTAAACTCATTTAAAACATTTTCCGGAAAACAAATATCAACTTCAAATAAAATATTCATTATCCAAATTACTCATACTATATTGTCTATACTTAGTAAACTTTTCAATCTAAATATAGGCTTCTACTCATAACGTAACTTAACTTATTCAATAAACAAAATACACAAAAATATAGACTTTTAAAATCCTTTTCTAAATTGCAAAAATAAAATAATTACTTAGATAAATAATAAACATCATTTTAATACTAAGCATAAATAAAAATATCAAAATTATTTACGAAAGAATCATATAATTATTTCTAAGCTTTTACGTAATGTTGTATCATGTTTATATTATAAATTAAAAATTATGCATATTTTAATAAAGTTTGTTGTCAATATAATGTATGTGTTTTCATAATATATTTATCCATTCATTCTACAACAACATAATATTCAGTTGATCTAAAGAAAAACATATTAAATTCATTAAAAATCATTATACAATATTTTTTACCATAATAATAATATTGTCCATTCTGCTATCCAGTATTCTTCGGAATTTGCAGCTTCATAAAATAAAAATCATTCACATTTTCACTCATAAACATTCATTAGAATATTCCGTGTTATATTAATTATAAAAATAAGTTTATGTAATTAATTATTATATTATTTTTAAGTTACTATTTAATAAATGTACCTAACCTACTTTTTAAGAGTTTAATAATATTTAAATTTTATGTTAAATAAATAAAATAAAATTCATATTACATAGTCCAGCGTTGATTTTTGTTCTACCATAAAAGTTCTAACAAATATCCTCCGTATAAAGTCAATAAAACACTATTTCCTGTTCCGTTGTATCACGTGTTTCTTGAAAGTTTATAATAAAAAATGATAACGTTCTTTTTTAAAAAAAAAAATAAGTTCCCCAAGAAAACAAAATAAAATTAAAAAATAGTTTATAAGTTCTTTGGATCCAATTCTTCATCAATTATTATTTGAAAGTTATTATTTCAACTTAGTTTATAATTGATAAAATTGTCATTTAATTATTTTTCAATTAACTTGGTTTGGCTTGGCTTAGTTTAACTTGATTTGGATATCCATGTATTACTTGCGCATTTGTAAATACCATATTCCGGTAAGAATTAATTTTTCCATCTATAACGTCCAGCGTTTAGATAACTTTAATAAAATAATTTTATTATATTACGATTTTTTAAAATACTTATACTTATAATATATTTGCCTTTTCAAATTATCAATCTCTAGTCTTTTAAGCATAAAGACTTAACAAGGCAAGTATTTATTTAAAATTACTACTGCATCTTATATCTTTCCTTAAGATACATATTTTACTTCTATAATTTGTCAAAATACTTTCTTTTACAGAAATATTTATATTTCTTTAAAATATCTATTAGTAATAGACAATAGTAATTTAACTTTTGAAAACTATTTATAGTCCAAAATACTACTTTTCTCCATCTTGTAGTTTTATGTACTAATCCAGCGTCTGTTACTTCTATAGCATAAAGTTTCTGATATATTTCTCCGATGTGTGAGGTTTCCATTGATTATTTGTACGTAAATTGAGTTTCGATATTGAGAAGACGATAGGGAATTATTAAGATATCTACTGCATATTCATTACTTTAAAAATATTAAAATTATATACAATAACACTCTTATGATTTTACAACTGATTTTAAGAGCGTTTATAAATTTACTTAGCTATTTTTTTAATAGCACAAACGACTTAGAAGTTTTATTGTAGAGAGACCCCCTCAACAATTGAATCCAGCTTATATACTGCCAGAAACTCCTTATCTGATTGGTACGTTTAAACAATCAAACTTTGCTTATTTACATATTTACCAACACAATATTAAAAATAAATAATGACTTATTTAATATTTGATATTTTATCAAATTCTTTCAAAACAATATTTATCGTTTATTTAAATCTATTAAACATTCTTTTGAAATATTATTTCTCACTTGATTTAAATCTTAACTTTTATAAGATCATTTAAAATAAATTAAATCTTTTTAAATACGTTATATTTTTAAGACAATATTTTTAAAATCAAATTTAATATTTTACATTAATATCTTTATTTTTATCTCGTGATAACTCACGTATTATTTATAAATTTTACAACATGATTTTGTAAAATAATAATTGCAACTTTATTAGACAACTTCCACGCATGTGTGTATAACATCTGTTCTTTATAACACAAGAACGCTTGTCTAAAAATAAACTTAACAATTGCTTTTTTAAAATAAATATTTATTTTTAAAATAAATAAGATATTATATCAGATTTTAAAATAATTATTTGATATGATTAAAATCAAATATTAATCTCAATTTAAGTACTTATAATTTAAAATATTTTTATTCACTTTTAACATATATTTCAAATTAAATAAATATCTTTGTCTAATTTTAACTTGTCTTTTAAATACTTTAGCTTCAAACATTTGTTATTAAATTTATTAATGCAGTATTACATCATAATCATCATCATTTTAAATATCTTCTCAATACCAACACAATTCACATATCAAATACTCATAGATTGCTTTAATTAAACTTATGGTAACATTACCACAAGCAAAGTCAACATCACACTTTTAAAATACTTCTTAAATTTAAAATTTTCTACTAGATTAGCACAAAACTTAAATG